>WNGS01157635.1:145324-166927 GCA_020271785.1 Procambarus virginalis
CACCCAGTGTGTCACCACAGTGTGTCACCCAGTGTGTCACCCAGTGTGCACCACAGTGTGTCACCCAGTGTGTCACCACAGTGTGTCACCACAGTGGTCACCAAGTGTGTCACCCAGTGTGTCACCCGTGTGCACCACAGTGTGTCACCACAGTGTGTCACCACAGTGTGTCACCCAGTGTGCCACCACAGTGTGTCACCCAGTGTGTCACCACAGTGTGTCACCACAGTGTGTCACCCAGTGTGTCACCAGTGTGTCACCCGTGTGCCACCCAGTGTGTCACCACAGTGTGTCACCACAGTGTGTCACCCAGTGTGTCACCCAGTGTGTCACCACAGTGTGACACCCAGTGTGTCACCCAGTGTGCCACCACAGTGTGTCACCCAGTGTGTCACCACAGTGTGTCACCACAGTGTGTCACCCAGTGTGTCACCCAGTGTGTCACCCGTGTCCACCACAGTGTGTCACCACAGTGTGCACACAGTGTGTCACCCAGTGTGTCACCACAGTGTGTCACCACAGTGTGCACCCAGTGTGCCACCCAGTGTGCCCCACAGTGTGTCACCACAGTGTCCACCCAGTGTGTCACCACAGTGTGCCACCCAGTGTGTCACCACAGTGTGCCACCCAGTGTGTCACCACAGTGTGTCACCCAGTGTGTCACCACAGTGTGTCACCACAGTGTGTCACCCAGTGTGTCACCACAGTGTGCCACCACAGTGTGTCACCACAGTGTGTCACCCAGTGTGTCACCACAGTGTGTCACCCAGTGTGTCACCCAGTGTTGTCCCACCCGTGTGTCACCACAGTGTGCCACCCAGTGTGCCACCCAGTGTGCCACCCAGTGTGCCACCCAGTGTGTCACCCAGTGTGTCACCACAGTGTGCCACCACAGTGTGTCACCACAGTGTGTCACCCAGTGTCACCACAGTGTGTCACCCAGTGTGTCACCCAGTGTTTCACCCAGTGTGTCACCACAGTGTGCCACCCAGTGTGTCACCCAGTGTGCCACCCAGTGTGCCACCCAGTGTGTCACCCAGTGTGCCACCCAGTGTGTCACCCAGTGTGCCACCCAGTGTGTCACCCAGTGTGTCACCCAGTGTGTCACCACAGTGTGCCACCCAGTGTGCCACCCAGTGTGTCACCCAGTGTGTCACCCAGTGTGCCACCACAGTGTGTCACCCAGTGTGTCACCCAGTGTGTCACCCGTGTGCCACCACAGTGTGTCACCACAGTGTGTCACCCAGTGTGCCACCACAGTGTGTCACCACAGTGTGTCACCACAGTGTGTCACCCAGTGTGCCACCACAGTGTGTCACCCAGTGTGTCACCACAGTGTGTCACCACAGTGTGTCACCCAGTGTGTCACCCAGTGTGTCACTCGTGTGCCACCACAGTGTGTCACCACAGTGTGTCACCACAGTGTGTCACCCAGTGTGCCACCACAGTGTGTCACCCAGTGTGTCACCACAGTGTGTCACCAGTGTGTCACCAGTGTGTCACCCAGTGTGTCACCCGTGTGTCACCACAGTGTGTCACCACAGTGTGTCACCACAGTGTGTCACCCAGTGTGTCACCACAGTGTGTCACCACAGTGTGACACCACAGTGTGTCACCCAGTGTGCCACCACAGTGTGTCACCCAGTGTGTCACCACAGTGTGTCACCACAGTGTGTCACCCAGTGTGTCACCCAGTGTGTCACCCGTGTGCCACCACAGTGTGTCACGACAGTGTGTCACCACAGTGTGCCACCACAGTGTGTCACCCAGTGTGTCACCACAGTGTGTCACCACAGTGTGCCACCCAGTGTGCCACCACAGTGTGCCACCACAGTGTGTCACCACAGTGTGCCACCCAGTGTGTCACCACAGTGTGCCACCCAGTGTGTCACCACAGTGTGCCACCACAGTGTGTCATCACAGTGTGTCACCCAGTGTGTCACCACAGTGTGTCACCACAGTGTGTCACCCAGTGTGTCACCACAGTGTGCCACCACAGTGTGTCACCACAGTGTGTCACCCAGTGTGTCACCACTGTGTGTCACCCAGTGTGTCACCCAATGTTTCACCCAGTGTGTCACCACTGTGTGCCACGCAGTGTGTCACCCAGTGTGCCACCCAGTGTGCCACCCAGTGTGTCACCCAGTGTGTCACCACAGTGTGCCACCACAGTGTGTCACCACAGAGTGTCACCCAGTGTGTTTCCACAGTGTGTCACCCAGTGTGTCACCCAGTGTTTCACCCAGTGTGTCACCACAGTGTGCCACCCAGTGTCACCCAGTGTGACACCCAGTGTGCCACCCAGTGTGTCACCCAGTGTGTCACCACAGTGTGTCACCCAGTGTGCCACCACAGTGTGCCACCACAGTGTGCCACCACAGTGTGCCACCCAGTGTGTCACCCAGTGTGTCACCCAGTGTGTCACCCAGTGTGCCACCCAGTGTGTCACCCAGTTTGTCACCCAGTGTGCCACCCAGTGTGCCACTACAGTGTGTCACCCAGTGTGCCACCACAGTGTGTCACCCAGTGTGCCACCACGGTGTGTCACCCAGTGTGTCACCCAGTGTGCCACCCAGTGTGCCACCACAGTGTGTCACCCAGTGTGCCACCACAGTGTGTCACCCATTGTGTCACCCAGAGTGCCACCCAGTTTGCCACCACAGTGTGTCACCCAGTGTGTCACCCAGTGTGCCACCCAGTGTGTCACCCAGTGTGTCACCCAGTTTGTCACCCAGTGTGCCACCCAGTGTGCCACTACAGTGTGTCACCCAGTGTGCCACCACAGTGTGTCACCCAGTGTGCCACCACGGTGTGTCACCCAGTGTGTCACCCAGTGTGCCACCCAGTGTGCCACCACAGTGTGTCACCCAGTGTGCCACCACAGTGTGTCACCCATTGTGTCACCCAGAGTGCCACCCAGTTTGCCACTACAGTGTGTCACCCAGTGTGCCACCACAGTGTGTCACCCAGTGTACCACCACAGTGTGCCACCACAGTGTGCCACCACAGTGTGTCACCACAGTGTGTCACCCAGTGTGCCACCACAGTGTGCCACCACAGTGTGCCACCACAGTGTGCCACCACAGTGTGTCACCCAGTGTACCACCACAGTGTGCCACCACAGTGTGCCACCACAGTGTGCCACCACAGTGTGTCACCCAGTGTGCCACCACAGTGTGTCACCCAGTGTGCCACCACAGTGTGCCACACAGTGTGCCACCACAGTGTGCCACACAGTGTGCCACCACAGTGTGCCACACAGTGTGCCACACAGTGTGCCACCACAGTGTGTCACCCAGTGTGCCACCACAGTGTGTCACCCAGTGTGCCACCACAGTGTGTCACCCAGTGTGCCACCACAGTGTGTCACCCAGTGTGCCACCACAGTGTGTCACCCAGTGTGCCACCACAGTGTGTCACCCAGTGTGCCACCACAGTGTGTCACCCAGTGTGCCACCACAGTGTGTCACCCAGTGTGCCACCACAGTGTGCCACCACAGTGTGCCACACAGTGTGCCACACAGTGTGCCACACAGTGTGCCACCACAGTGTGTCACCCAGTGTGCCACCACAGTGTGCCACACAGTGTGCCACCACAGTGTGCCACACAGTGTGCCACACAGTGTGCCACACAGTGTGCCACACAGTGTGCCACACAGTGTGCCACCACAGTGTGCCACACAGTGTGCCACCACAGTGTGCCACCACAGTGTGCACCACAGTGTGTCACCCAGTGTGCCACCACAGTGTGTCACCCAGTGTGCCACCACAGTGTGTCACCCAGTGTGCCACCACAGTGTGTCACCCATTGTGTCACCCAGTGTGCCATCGTGTCTTTGGTGTGTGGGTGTTGTTGAACGTTTCAGTAGCTCAGGAGAAGGTGCAGGTGGAGGGTCGTGATCAGCCAGGCTGTGTGTGGTGACGAGGACAGCCTCACCCACCAGGTCGTCACCAGTCATGGCTGCCCGTGCCCCAGGCTGTGTGTGGTGACGAGGACAGCCTCACCCACCAGGTCGTCACCAGTCATGGCTGCCCGTGCCCCAGACTGTGTGTGGTGACGAGGACAGCCTCACCCACCAGGTCGTCACCAGTCATGGCTGCCCGTGCCCCAGGCTGTGTGTGGTGACGAGGACAGCCTCACCCACCAGGTCGTCACCAGTCATGGCTGCCCGTGCCCCAGGCTGTGTGTGGTGACGAGGACAGTCTCACCCACCAGGTCGTCACCAGTCATGGCTGCCCGTGTCCCAGACTGTGTGTGGTGACGAGGACAGCCTCACCCACCAGGTCGTCACCAGTCATGGCTGCCCGTGCCCCAGGCTGTGTGTGGTGACGAGGACAGCCTCACCCACCAGGTCGTCACCAGTCATGGCTGCCCGTGCCCCAGGCTGTGTGTGGTGACGAGGACAGCCTCACCCACCAGGTCGTCACCAGTCATGGCTGCCCGTGCCCCAGACTGTGTGTGGTGACGAGGACAGCCTCACCCACCAGGTCGTCACCAGTCATGGCTGCCCGTGCCCCAGGCTGCGTCAGTCACATATAAATCAACAGGAAATATATAAATGTTTTGCGTCCTCGTATCTTAAGATTTTCAATTAATACATTTTTATTGTTTTCTCGTAAATTTAATTTGGTGATGGTGGTGTCGTGCAAGACTTTTGGCCAAAGGCGGGCCGACAGGTGGGTGAGGCGGGCCGACAGGTGGGTGAGGCGGGCCGACAGGTGAGGACAACCTGTTTAGAGACATTTCTAATTAACCTACTCCGAGAAGGGCCAGACCAGGGCGCGAGGCTTGTCAAGGACAGGAGTTAGTGTGGCAGTTAGCAGTAAACTGGTGGTTAATGGTGAGGGGCAGCACCGGCAGTGTGGCAGACCTGTCACCAGGTGTCACCCAAGTGTCTCACACCACTGGCGGGAGACTTGCTTGATGTGTGTGGGGGGGGGCGGGGGACCTCCTTGCTGGGGAGGGAGTGTATATCCCAGTGTATTTAAAGGGAAACTTGAAGACTTTATGGCCCTTAAAGTGTACATAACTGTCATAAGAGTAGCAAGTGCACACCTGTGCAAGGGGCCGTGGCACAGCTCCCACCACTCACAGTCTCACGAGGAGTATGTCAGTGTGCCTCATAGACTTGTCCGGCTGTCAACCGTGATGACACTCTCACCTGCACCTCAAGCAGTACAGTTTGAAGAGCTCCCAATAACTTCCGTGTCTTATTGAATGATTCCTGCAGCAAAATTGATGTGTTCATCTTGCAGATGATGGCTGGGGGGGGGGGGGTGTGAGGGGGGGAGCCGCCACGCTCGCCACCAGGTGTACACAGCTGGGGGGGGGGTGAGGGGGGGAGCCGCCACGCTCGTCACCAGGTGTACACAGCTGGGGGGGGTGAGGGGGGGAGCCGCCACGCTCGTCACCAGGTGTACACAGCTGGGGGGGGGGTGTGAGGGGGGGAGCCGCCACGCTCGTCACCAGGTGTACACAGCTGGGGGGGGGGTGAGGGGGGGAGCCGCCACGCTCGTCACCAGGTGTACACACACCAACATCTCTAGACCCATTAAGTGGTTGTATTAAGCCCACAATACAATGTTGTATTTCATACGCAGAAAGAAAATTCAATCACGCTTGCAGAAAACAAAACAAAGATATATATATTCCTTGTTTCACGGTGAGATGGTGCTCGAGCCACACTGACCCAAGCGGTTGGGCACTGTTCCTTCACCCTGCCCTCCTAGCACCGTGGCCTCGTATACACTCAAGGTGCTTCAAAGTCATACTGGAATATTGTTTTCTCACTACAACTACCTGGAGGGTGTTACTGAGAGCCGGACAGCAGGGGTCCGGCGTGTGTATAGTACTCTCACTCCTTACACGTGATACCTTCCGGACGGCCCGACAGTACGAGTCAACATCCCTACTCCCTCTCTCACTGAACAGCTCAAACATCCTTAATTCCCACCACTCCCTACGAGCACGTATGTTTTCCGAATAAATATAAATGTTTTTCTTTCCCGGTTTTATAATTTAGTGAGGCATGGCCTACTTTGGGCGGCGTCTACTGGCAGTGTTCGCGCCTGAGTGCCGCTGCTGAATCACGCCAAACGAAAGAGCATTACCCTCTGGCTAAATTTCTGTCTGCTACACGCCACTAATTCTCTCTCTCTCCGCAGCCACCACTTCAAAGGCGTCTCGGAGGCACAAATTATAGTCTTATTGAGCGTATTTATAAGCGTCTGATGCAGTGATGAGTGTCTGTTACAACTGGCTCCACGCGCATCGTCTTCTGTCTCTTCCCCGTCTGCTGGGCTCCCTGAGTCACCCGTCTGGTGGGCACAATGTCTCGCCCTTGGAAAGGCGCGCCGCGTCCCGTTTGTCCAATGTTTTTTGTTTCTCGTGCGTAATCTATATAAATAAAAATGGAAATGTTCGTTTGTTCAAAATCGCTAATCCACGAAAGTTGTTCACCAATTGCTTTAAAATTTTCACACAACGTTCCATAGGCATCCGAGCGGGTTTTTATATACATATTATATAGATGTCACGTCTGTGACGGGAAAAAAAACATGTTTTTTTCTGTGTTTTTCATGTGCGTTTCATGTGAAGGAAATCTTCGAAACCAATTTACCTATTGCTTTGAAATTTTGACACAGCGTTGCATTCGAATAGGCGCATGTTTTTACATACCTACTGTATACATGCCTCACCTGTGAAAGGAAAAAAACATTTTTTTTTTAAACAGCGCTATCTGTTGGACGTAAGAGCAACACACTTTAATCTCTGAAAGCTCTACACAGATTGCTTTGAAAATTTTACACAACGTTCCATTCGAATAAGAGCGTGTTTTCATATGCCTACTATATAGATGCCACACCTGTGACAGGTAAAAACATGTTAAAAAAAAGTGCCATCTGTTGCACGTAATAGCAACATAGGCTATACTAAATATGTTATGATTCCATTTCAATGTTTCCGATTGCAATGATTAATTAAATTTTCATTGATTTCGATTTATTTTCATTAGGGTTTAATTATTTTGTGTGACATTGCATTGGAATTGGGCTGTGATGATTACCATACCGTTGATTTTGAGAATATAGTTTAATTTTTGTATTTTTTAAATTTTTTTCATTTCGTTTATTTAACTGTTTTTCTTATATTTCAGTGATGGGAACATCAGATAATTGGTGTTCCCAATTTTCTGATGGGAACATCAGATCATTTGGAAATGCATCGGACGAGGGAGTGGGGATTGGTGGGGAGGATGAGGGGACGGGGAGTTGGGGATGGTGGGGAGGGCGTGGGGCCGGGGGAGTGAGGAATGGCTGGGAGGACGAGGGGATGGGGAAGGAGGGAATGGTGGGGAGGACTGGGAGACAGGGGATGGTTGCTGTGGCGGGAACAGCTAGTTATATATAAGCTTGTACTTATCTCAAAAGCGTTGGGGTAATATTTCGTCCATCTGGTGTATCGGGAGAGAGAGGTTGTGCCCAGGTACAGTACTGGGCACAACCATGAGCACTTTACCACTGTGTACTCTCTCTCGCGGCTGGTGCTTGGTGCCCCTTGAGGTTACCTTGCTGGATTTCGGGAATCAACGACCTCACGGCCCGATCTCTGATTTGGCCTCATCCCAGGCCTCTATTCCAGTCCCGAAATAGTTCACAGTTGGCTATCAGAGCTCACCAGTGTCTGGTGTCGTCCAGCAGCCCGTCTTCAAATACAAAGATCCAAGCTCGTTAATCCAGTTGGCAAACCCCCCTGTTTATTAATGAAAAGCGGTTTACACACGACTCACAACTGATGACGTCCGAATACTTCCGGAACAAGTGCTTCGCTCACGTCCTCTGTTCGAACCACATTTCTATAAATGCTTCACCCACGTACTTCAAATACAAATAATCGCCAACAGAACCTAAACACCTAACCTTACCTATGCCTAACTATGTATAGAATTGTAATAAAAAGTTATTTATGTATGAGAACAAACAAATTTTTATTACACAGTACGTTAAAATTGATGAATATGTCTGGGGAGGACGGCCGCTGCTTTAGCCAGCCTAGTGTGAGGACCGGTTATTGCGTCCAGCCGAGCAGCAAAGTCAAATTGCCTGACGTCCGGTAATTAAGCGACTCTGTTAACAATTGTGGTGGGGCAAGCGGTGATTACAAATGAAATTGATTGTCATCGTGGGTGAACTGGTTGTTAAGACGCAACAACTTCAGCGGTGAAGACTTCCTCCACCCACAATGTCACAGTAGTCATCACAAGGGGACCTCATGTCTCTCCAAAGAATTATCACACTAAAGGAAGGTAGTTTGCTCTTCACTGAATAATTTCCAGCGTTATATTTTCCTGGTATATGTTCCCGTTGCTGTACTCAGAAGACACATTTGTTCCCAACCACTTGGGGTGGACGGTGAGCAACAGTCTCGCTTCATGCAGGTCGGCGTTCAGTCCCCGACCGTCCAAGTGGTTGGGCACCATTCCTCCCCCACCCTCACCCCCGTCCCTGATCCCTTCTCATTGCTATATAGTCGTAATGGCTTGATGCTTACCCCTTGATAGTTCCCTTCACTGTTTGTCCTCTCTTCTATGCTACGCTTTTGTCCTGTCACCTTTTTCCTTCCGGTGGTGATCGTCCCAGGATAGTGGAGGGCGAGGCTAGTGGCCGCCGGCCCCTGGCGGGACCTATCCTCACTCGCCTTTAATTAACATTTAAATACTTTATTTATAAATGTGCCTTTATATTTTGGTTATGCAGACGATGGGTCACAATAACGGGGCTGAAGACATGATGACCAAGACGACGACGTTTCGGTCCGTCCTAGACCATTATTAAGGAGCCATCTCTGGGCGTGAAATTGCCATACGTCCTCCAAATAAGCGTTTGCCAAAAAAACTTAGCATTAGCCAAAAATGCTTGCTGACTCCTTATGTACCATGTGCTTTCAGCCTGAAGTCTCCAAAGGAATTTGTTGATTTACTGCGGGGAGCACGAGCCACGGGGATACGAGCCTCGTTGGATGTAGAGTCACTGTTTACCAACATACCTGTGAATGAAACAATCGGGATGATAGCGGACAGAGTGTCTCGTGATCCAGCTTGTACTCCTCTTGACATACCAGAAAACATACTGAGGAAGCTACTCCAAGCCTGCACTAAAGAGGCACACTTCTTGAGTCTAGATGGACACAAGTATCAGCAAGTAGATGGGGTCGCCATGGGTTCTCTCCTAGGTGTCTTGTTTGCGAACTTCTACATGGGAACCATCGAACAGAAGGTTTTAGTTGACATGGACTTGCAACCCGCCATATACTGCAGGTATGTTGACGATATTTTTATGCAGGTACCTGATGTCAGACATCTGCAGGAGCTGAAGGAGGCATTCGAGCAGAACTCTGTATTGAGTTTCATGTACAAGATGGAGAATGATGGGAAACTGCCCTTTCTGGATGTAACAGTCATGGAAAGGAGCGGAGGCCTCCACACTGCAGTCTACAGTAAGGAAACAAACATAGGAATGTGCCTCAATGCCAATAGTGACTGCCCAGACAGGTACAAGAGGAGTGTTGTCAACGCTTACGTCAACCGGGCTCTCAGCCACAGCTCAGAATGGAAGCAAGTCGATGAAGAACTCTGTAGGGTAAGGCAGGTCCTAGTCAACAATGTCTTCTCTAACGGTTTTGTTGAAGACGTCATAAAAAGAAAGGTGAAACGCCATGCAACCTCTGAAGAGTCAATTAACACAACACTTGTACCCCCTATTAGACTGTTTTACAGGAATTTCTTTTTCGATGGCTCATAAAACGGAGGAAAGGGTCCTGAATGACATTATTGATAGAAACGCTATCCCTACAGACAAAAATCAGAAATACAATTGACAATCTAAAAAAAAAAATGGCCAACCTACTCATGAAAAACTCCCCAGACACCAAACAGAACGCCTTGAAGGAAACCAACGTCGTCTATGCCTTCAAATGCCCACTTGGGGAATGTAAGCCCCAAAGAACTGAGTATATAGGCAAGACAAACAACGTCTCATTCCAGGCGATTAACTATGTACAAACAACAGGGCTCCATTAAGGAACATATAATCTCTTCTCACAACCAGACCATCACCAGAGAAGTCTTAACAAACAACACAGAAATCATCGATAAATAGAGCGATAGCAGGAGACTCGACATCAGCGAGGCACTACACATCAAAAGTCAACACCAGCAATCAACAGCCAACTAATGCACAACTATATTCTACCCACTTCAAGACCCGAACCAATATGGAAGCTGCAAGAGGAAGTATGGGCCAATAGGCCTTCTGCAGTTACTTCCATTCTTAAATCCTCATCTCATTGTTTCGTGTTCTGTCTTATGTTTCACCTCACCCAAAACTTTTGTGCCATATCACCTCAAACAAAAACAAGTAAAGGTATGAATGTATTTTGTGTGGAAATGAAATCTTTGAAAATGTAAGAATGAATTACCAAACGCGTTTAGGCGTCAGATTAGGAATAAAAAGAATTAATTTTGGAGAGTTACTTTATCAATTATCCTCGACAGTGAAGAAGAACGTAAGAAATATTGAGAAAATTCGTGTTAGAATTATTTATCTTACATTTTCGGTCTTTATTCAACACACACACACACCCACACACACACATACACACACAACACACACACACACACACACACAAACACACACACACACACACCACACACACACACACACCCACACACACAAAACACACACACACATATATACATATATATATATATATATATATATATAATATATATATATATATATATTAGTATATTTGGTAGCAGTCTTTCCTGTAGACATATGTTATTAAATATGACCGAAAAAGTAAGATTAATAATTCTAACACGAATTTTCTCAATTTTCCTTATGTTTGTTTTTACTGATGACGGTAAATGAAAAATCAATTCTCCAAAATTCATTCTTTATTTCTTAGTCTGACGCGACACTTGAACGCGTTTCGTAATAACTAATTACATTTTCAAAGACTTTTAGTTTTCTCACACAACTATACCTTAAAGCACTAAACAGTTCTTTACTATGCTATGATTTAAACAGCTTTCATCTTTCATTTTATACCCGCGTTTTGGGTGAGGTGATATGTTACAACAGTTTTTAATGAGGTGAACAAAACTTTCAACAAAGGACAGAACACGAAAACAATGGATATTAACTGGATATTAACTGGGTAAATTGAAGGTATGAATGGAAGTAACTGCGGAAGGGCCTATTGGCCCATATTTCTTGATGCTTCTATATTGGAGCGGGGTCTTGAAGTGGGTAGAATATAGTTGTGCATTAATTGACTGTTGATTGCTGGTGTTGACTTCTTGATGTGTAGTGCCTCGCAGATGTCAAGCCGCCTGCTATCGCTGTACCTATCGATGATTTCTGTGTTATTTGTTAAGATTTCTCTGGTGATGGTTTGGTTGTGGGAAGAGAGTATATGTTCCTTAATGGAGCCCTGTTGCTTATGCATCGTTAAACGCCTGGAAAGAGATGTTGTTGTCTTGCCTATATACTGAGTTTTTTGGGGCTTACAGTCCCCAAGTGGACATTTAAAGGCATAGACGACGTTTGTCTCTTTTAGGGCGTTCTGCTCCGTGTCTGGAGAGTTTTTCATTAGTAGGCTGGCTGTTTTTTTGGTTTTATAGTAAATCGTTAGTTGTATCTTCTGATTTTTGTCTGTAGGGATAACATTTCTATTAACAATATCTTTCAGGACCCTTTCCTCCGTTTTATGAGCGGTGGAGAAGAAGTTCCTGTAAAATAGTCTAATAGGGGGTATAGGTGTTGTATTAGTTGTTTCTTCAGAGGTTGCATGGCGTTCTACTTTCCTTCTTATGATGTCTTCAATGAAACCATTGGAGAAGCCGTTGTTGACTAGGACCTGCCTTACCCTACAGAGTTCTTCGTCGACTTGCTTCCATTCTGAGCTGTGGCTGAGAGCACGGTCGACATAAGCGTTAACAACACTCCTCTTGTACCTATCTGGGCAGTCACTGTTGGCATTTAGGCACATTCCTATGTTTGTTTCCTTAGTGTAGACTGCAGTGTGGAAACCTCCGCTCCTTTCCATGACTGTTACATCTAGAAAGGGCAGCTTCCCATCCTTCTCCATCTCGTAAGTGAAACGTAACACAGAATTCTGCTCAAACGCTTCTTTCAGCTCCTGCAGATGTCTGACATCAGGTACCTGTGTAAAATGTCGTCAACATACCTGCAGTATATGGCCGGTTTCAAGTTTAAGTCGACTAAGACTTTTTCCTCGATAGTACCCATGTAGAAGTTTGCAAACAGGACGCCTAGGGGAGAACCCATGGCGACCCCATCTACTTGCTTATACATGTGCCCATCCGGGCTCAAGAAGGGTGCCTCCTTAGTACAAGCTTGGAGTAGTTTCCTCAGGATATTTTCTGGCATGTCAAGGGGAGTACAGGCCGGGTCTCGATACACTCGGTCCACTATCATCCCGATTGTTTCATCCACAGGTACGTTGGTGAACAGTGATTCTACGTCCAACGAGGCTCTTATCCCTGTAGCCCGTGTTCCCCGCAGTAAGTCAACAAATTCCTTCGGGGATTTCAGGCTGAAGTTGCACGGGACATAAGGAGTCAGTAAGCCGTTGAGTCGTTTCGCCAGTCTGTACGTGGGTGTGGGTATCTGGCTGATAATTGGCCGAAGTGGGTTTCCAGGCTTATGCGTCTTGACGTTTCCATACGCATATCCAGGTTTATATTCTCCAATAATCTTTGGCAGGTGGAGTCCGGATTTCTTGGCATTCACAGTTTCAATCAACTTGTTGACCTTTGTTTTCAATTCGGCTGTAGTGTCCTTCGTTACCCTTTGGAATTTAGTTTGGTCAGAGAGTATGCTGTTCATTTTCGCCAGATATTCGTCTTTCTTAAGGATGACGTATATTGGCGACTTGTCGCCTCTCCTGACAACTATCTCCTTGTTCTCACGAAGGCTCTTGGCTGCCGCTTTGAGCTCGGGGGTCAGTATGGTACTTCTGTAGTTGCCTCGATTCTTTCCTCCTTCTGCAATAAGTTCAGCTTGTAAGGTGTCTTGGTGGTGACCTTCTTTTGTGCTTCGAGGTCAAATATGTCGTCCAACAGGATCTCCAACTCCACTTTCCGGGCCAACGCACTTGGTCTGGACATAACGTGACAGTTTATACCCAGATTTAGGAGAGTGACTTGGTCCTCAGTGAGGTTGATACCTGCAAGGTTCAGGAACCGTTCGAACACCCTTGACATCCTCACAGACCGACATCAACTCAGCACGGAAACAAGGATTATCAAGAAGCTAACAACCTATATGAGGACCCATGGCAATTCCACGACCAGAGACGGCTTCCTGAACCTTGCAGGTATCAACCTCACTGAGGACCAAGTCACTCTCCTAAATCTGGGTATATAAACTGTCACGTTATGTCCAGACCAAGTGCGTTGGCCCGGAAAGTGGAGTTGGAGATCCTGTTGGACGACATATTGACCTCGAAGCACAAAAGAAGGTCCCCACCAAAGACACCTTACAAGCTGAACTTATTGCAGAAGGAGGACAGAATCGAGCAACTACAGAGTTACCATACTGACCCCCGAGCTCAAAGCGGCAGCCAAGAGCNCAGTGTGTCACCCAGTGTGTCACCCAGTGTGTCACCCGTGTGCCACCACAGTGTGTCACCCAGTGTGTCACCACAGTGTGTCACCCAGTGTGTACCACAGTGTGTCACCACAGTGTGTCACCACAGTGTGTCACCCAGTGTGTCACCACAGTGTGTCACCACAGTGTGTCACCACAGTGTTCACCCAGTGTGTCACCCGTGTGCCACCCAGTGTGTCACCACAGTGTGTCACCACAGTGTGTCACCCAGTGTGTCACCCTGTGTCACCACAGTGTGTCACCACAGTGTGTCACCCAGTGTGCCACCACAGTGTGTCACCCAGTGTGTCACCACAGTGTGTCACCCAGTGTGCCACCACAGTGTGCCACCACAGTGTGTCACCACAGTGTGTCACCCGTGTGCCACCACAGTGTGTCACCCAGTGTGTCACCACAGTGTGTCACCACAGTGTGTCACACCAGTGTGTCACCCAGTGTGTCACCCGTGTGCCACCAAGTGTGTCACCACAGTGTGTCACCACAGTGTGTCACCCAGTGTGTCACCACAGTGTGTCACCACAGTGTGTCACCCAGTGTGTCACCCAGTGTGTCCACCCACAGTGTGTCACCAGTGGTTCACCACAGTGTGTCACACACCAGTGTGTCCCCCAGTGTGTCACCCAGTGTGTCACCCGTGTGCCACCACAGTGTGTCACCCAGTGTGCCACCACAGTGTGTCACCCAGTGTGTCACCCAGTGTGTCACCACATGTGCCACCCAGTGTGCCACCACAGTGTGCCACCCAGTGTGTCACCACAGTGTGCCACCCAGTGTGTCACCCAGTGTGTCACCCAGTGTCTCCCAGTGTGTCACCCAGTGTGCCACCCAGTGTGCCACCCAGTGTGTCACCCAGTGTGTCTCCCAGTGCACAATCCAGTGTGTCACCCAGTGTGTCACCCAGTGTGTCACCCAGTGTGTCACCCAGTGTGTCACCCAGTGTGTCTCCCAGTGCACAATCCAGTGTGTCACCCAGTGTGTCACCCAGTGTGCCACCCAGTGTGTCACCCAGTGTGTCTCCCAGTGCACACCCAGTGTGTCACCCAGTGTGTCACCCAGTGTGTCACCCAGTGCACAACCCAGTGTGTCACCCAGTGTGCCACCCAGTGTGTCACCCAGTGTGCCACCCAGTGTGCCACCCAGTGTGTCACCACCGTGAGTCACCCAGTGTGCCACCCCAGTGTGTCACCCAGTGTGTCACCCAGTGTGCCACATAGTGTGTCACCCAGTGTGCCACCCAATGTGTCACCCAATGTATCACCCAGTGTGCCACCCCATGCAGTGTGTCACCCAGTGTGCCACCCAGTGTGTCACCCAGTGTGTCACCCAGTGTTTCACCCAGTGTGTCACCCAGTGTGCCACCCCCATGTGTCAACCAGTGTGTCACCCAGTGTGCCACCCCGTGTGTCACCCAGTGTTCCACCCAGTGTGTCACCCAGTGTGCCACCACAGTGTGTCACCCAGTGTGCCACCCAGTGTGTCACCCAGTGTGTCACCACAGTGTGTCACCCAGTGTGTCACCACAGTGTGTCACCACAGTGTGTCACGCAGTGTGTCACCACAGTGTGTCACCACAGTGTGTCACCCAGTGTGCCACCACAGTGTGTCACCCAATGTGCCACCCAGTGTGTCACCACAGTGTGTCACCACAGTGTGCCACCCAGTGTGTCACCCAGTGTGTCACCACAGTGTGTCACCCAGTGTGTCACCCAGTGTGCCACCACAGTGTGTCACCCAGTGTGTCACCACAGTGTTTTACCACAGTGTGTCACCCAGTGTGTCACCCAGTGTGTCACCCGTGTGCCACCACAGTGTGTCACCACAGTGTGTCACCACAGTGTGCCACCACAGTGTGTCACCCAGTGTGTCACCACAGTGTGTCACCCAGTGTGTCACCCAGTGTGCCACCACAGTGTGTCACCCAGTGTGTCACCACAGTGTGTCACCACAGTGTGTCACCCAGTGTGTCACCCGTGTGCCACCACAGTGTGTCACCACAGTGTGTCACCCAGTGTGCCACCACAGTGTGTCACCACAGTGTGTCACCCAGTGTGTCACTACAGTGTGTCACCCAGTGTGCTACCACAGTGTGTCACCACAGTGTGTCACCACAGTGTGTCACCCAGTGTGTCACCACAGTGTGTCACCACAGTGTGTCACCACAGTGTGTCACCCAGTGTGTCACCCAGTGTGTCACCCGTGTGCCACCACAGTGTGTCACCACAGTGTGTCACCCAGTGTGCCACCACAGTGTGTCACCACAGTGTGTCACCCAGTGTGTCACCACAGTGTGTCACCCAGTGTGCTACCACAGTGTGTCACCACAGTGTGTCACCACAGTGTGTCACCCAGTGTGTCACCACAGTGTGTCACCACAGTGTGTCACCACAGTGTTTCACCCAGTGTGTCACCCGTGTGCCACCACAGTGTGTCACCACAGTGTGTCACCACAGTGTGTCACCACAGTGTGTCACCCAGTGTGTCACCACAGTGTGTCACCACAGTGTGTCACCCAGTGTGCCACCACAGTGTGTCACCCAGTGTGTCACCACAGTGTGTCACCCAGTGTGCCACCACAGTGTGCCACCACAGTGTGTCACCACAGTGTGTCACCCAGTGTGCCACCACAGTGTATCACCCAGTGTGTCACCACAGTGTGTCACCACAGTGTGTCACCCAGTGTGTCACCCAGTGTGTCACCCGTGTGCCACCAAAGTGTGTCACCACAGTGTGTCACCACAGTGTGTCACCCAGTGTGTCACCACAGTGTGTCACCACAGTGTGTCACCACAGTGTGTCACCCAGTGTGCCACCACAGTGTGTCACCCAGTGTGTCACCACAGTGTGTCACCACAGTGTGTCACCCAGTGTGTCACCCAGTGTGTCACCCGTATGCCACCACAGTGTGTCACCACAGTGTGCCACCACAGTGTGCCACCACAGTGTGTCACCCAGTGTGTCACCACAGTGTGTCACCACAGTGTGCCACCCAGTGTGCCACCACAGTGTGCCACCGCAGTGTGTCACCACAGTGTGCCACCCAGTGTGTCACCACAGTGTGCCACCCAGTGTGTCACCACAGTGTGCCACCCAGTGTGTCACCACAGTGTGCCACCACAGTGTGTCACCACAGTGTGTCACCCAGTGTGTCACCACAGTGTGTCACCACAGTGTGTCACCCAGTGTGTCACCACAGTGTGCCACCACAGTGTGTCACCACAGTGTGTCACCCAGTGTGTCACCACAGTGTGTCACCCAGTGTGTCACCCAATGTTTCACCCAGTGTGTCACCACAGTGTGCCACCCAGTGTGCCACCCAGTGTGCCACCCAGTGTGTCACCCAGTGTGCCACCCAGTGTGTCACCACAGTGTGCCACCACAGTGTGTCACCACAGTGTGTCACCCAGTGTGTCACCACAGTGTGTCACCCAGTGTGTCACCCAGTGTTTCACCCAGTGTGTCACCACAGTGTGCCACCCAGTGTGCCACCCAGTGTGTCACCCAGTGTGCCACCCAGTGTGCCACCCTGTGTGCCACCCAGTGTGTCACCCAGTGTGTCACCACAGTGTGTCACCCAGTGTGTCACCCAGTGTGCCACCCAGTGTGTCACCCAGTGTGTCACCCAGTGTGTCACCACAGTGTGTCACACAGTGTGTCACCCAGTGTGTCACCCAGTGTGCCACCCTGTGTGCCACCCAGTGTGTCACCCAGTGTATCACCCAGTGTGTCACCCAGTGTGCCACCACAGTGTGTCACACAGTGTGTCACCCAGTGTGTCACCCAGTGTGCCACCCAGTGTGTCACTCAGTGTGTCACCCAGTGTGTCACCCAGTATGTCACCCAGTGTGCCACCCAGTGTGCCATCACAGTGTGTCACCCAGTGTGCCACCACAGTGTGTCACCCAGTGTGCCACCACAGTCTGTCACCCAGTGTGCCACCACAGTGTGCCACCCAGTGTGTCACCCATTGTGCCACCACAGTGTGCCACCACAGTGTGCCACCCAGTGTGCCACCCAGTGTGTCACGCAGTGTGTCACCCAGTGTGTCACCCAGTTTGTCACCCAGTGTGCCACCCAGTGAGTACTACAGTGTGTCACCCAGTGTGCCACCACAGTGTGTCACCCAGTGTGCCAGCACAGTGTGTCACCCAGTGTGTCACCCAGAGTGCCACCCAGTGTGCCACTACAGTGTGTCACCCAGTGTGCCACCACAGTGTGTCACCCAGTGTGCCACCACAGTGTGCCACACAGTGTGCCACCACAGTGTGTCACCCAGTGTGCCACCACAGTGTGTCACCCAGTGTGCCACCACAGTGTGCCACACGGTGTGCCACCACAGTGTGCCACACAGTGTGCCACACAGTGTGCCACCACATTGTGTCACCCAGTGTGCCACACAGTGTGCCACACAGTGTGCCACCACAGTGTGTCACCCAGTGTGCCACCACAGTGTGTCACCCAGTGTGCCACCACAGTGTGTCACCCAGTGTGCCACCACAGTGTGTCACCCAGTGTGCCACCACAGTGTGTCACCCAGTGTGCCACCACAGTGTGTCACCCAGTGTGCCACCACAGTGTGCCACACAGTGTGCCACACAGTGTGCCACCACAGTGTGTCACCCAGTGTGCCACCACAGTGTGCCACACAGTGTGCCACCACAGTGTGCCACACAGTGTGCCACCACAGTGTGCCACCACAGTGTGTCACCCAGTGTGCCACCACAGTGTGTCACCCAGTGTGCCACCACAGTGTGTCACCACAGTGTGTCACCACAGTGTGCCACCACAGTGTGTCACCACAGTGTGCCACCACAGTGTGCCACCACAGTGTGTCACCACAGTGTGCCACCACAGTGTGTCACCCAGTGTGCCACCACAGTGTGCCACCACAGTGTGCCACCACAGTGTGTCACCCAGTGTGCCACCACAGTGTGTCATCCAGTGTGCCACCACAGTGTGTCACCCAGTGTGCCACCACAGTGTGCCACACAGTGTGCCACCCAGTGTGTCACCACAGTGTGCCACCCAGTGTGTCACCCAGTGTGCCATCGTGTCCCTGGTGTGTGGGTGTTGTTGAACGTTTGAGTAGCTCAGGAGAAGGTGCAGGTGGAGGGTCGTGATCAGCCAGGCTGTGTGTGGTGACGAGGACAGTCTCACCCACCAGGTCGTCACCAGTCATGGCTGTCCGTGTCCCAGACTGTGTGGTGACGAGGACAGCCTCACCCACCAGGTCGTCACCAGTCATGGCTGCCCGTGCCCCAGACTGTGTGTGGTGACGAGGACAGCCTCACCCACCAGGTCGTCACCAGTCATGGCTGCCCGTGCCCCAGACTGTGTGTGGTGACGAGGACACCCACACCCACCAGGTCGTCACCAGTCATGGCTGCCCGTGCCCCAGACTGTGTGGTGACGAGGACAGCCTCACCCACCAGGTCGTCACCAGTCATGGCTGCCCGTGCCCCAGGCTGCGGCAGTCACATATAAATCAACAGGAAATATATAAATGTTTTGCGTCCTCGTATCTTAAGATTTTCAATTAATACATTTTTATTGTTTTCTCGTAAATTTAATTTGGTGATGGTGGTGTCGTGCAAGAGTTTTGGCCAAAGGCGGGCCGACAGGTGGGTGAGGCGGGCCGACAGGTGGGTGAGGCGGGCCGACAGGTGGGTGAGGCGGGCCGACAGGTGGGTGAGGCGGGCCGACAGGTGGGTGAGGCGGGCCGACAGGTGGGTGAGGCGGGCCGACAGGTGAGGACAACCTGTTTAGAGACATTTCTAATTAACCTACTCCGAGAAGGGCCAGACCAGGGCGCGAGGCTTGTCAAGGACAGGAGTTAGTGTGGCAGTTAGCAGTAAACTGGTGGTTAATGGTGAGGGGCAGCACCGGCAGTGTGGCAGACCTGTCACCAGGTGTCACCCAAGTGTCTGACACCACTGGCGGGAGACTTGCTTGATGTGTGGGGGGGGGGCGGGGGACCTCGTTGCTGGGGAGGGAGTGTATATCCCAGTGTATTTAAAGGGAAACTTGAAGATTTTATGGCCCTTAAAGTGTACATAACTGTCATAAGAGTAGCAAGTGCACACCTGTGCAAGGGGCCGTGGCACAGCTCCCACCACTCACAGTCTCACGAGGAGTATGTCAGTGTGCCTCATAGACTTGTCCGGCTGTCAACCGTGATGACACTCTCGCCTGCACCTCAAGCAGTACAGTTTGAAGAGCTCCCAATAACTTCCGTGTCTTATTGAATGATTCCTGCAGCAAAATTGATGTGTTCATCTTGCAGATGATGGCTGGGGGGGGGGTGAGGGGGGGAGCCGCCACGCTCGTCACCAGGTGTACACAGCTGGGGGGGGGGGGTGAGGGGGAGCCGCCACGCTCGCCACCAGGTGTACACAGCTGGGGGGGTGTGAGGGGGGGAGCCGCCACGCTCGCCACCAGGTGTACACAGCTGGGGGGGTGTGAGGGGGGAGCCGCCACGCTCGTCACCAGGTGTACACAGCTGGGGGGGGGTGTGAGGGGGGAGCCGCCACGCTCGCCACCAGGTGTACACAGCTGGGGGGGGGTGAGGGGGGGAGCCGCCACGCTCGCCACCAGGTGTACACAGCTGGGGGGGTGTGAGGGGGGAGCCGCCACGCTCGTCACCAGGTGTACACAGCTGGGGGGGGGGTGTGAGGGGGGAGCCGCCACGCTCGTCACCAGGTGTACACAGCTGGGGGGGGGGTGAGGGGGGGAGCCGCCACGCTCGCCACCAGGTGTACACACACCAACATCTCTAGACCCATTAATGGTTGTATTAAGCCCACAATACAATGTTGTATTTCATACGCAGAACAGAAAATTCAATCACGCTTGCAGAAAACAAAACAAAAAAATATATATTCCTTGTTTCACGGTGAGATGGTGCTCGAGCCACACTGACCCAAGCGGTTGGGCACTGTTCCTTCACCCTGCCCTCCTAGCACCGTGGCCTCGTATACACTCAAGGTGCTTCAAAGTCATACTGGAATATTGTTTTCTCACTAAACTACCTGGAGGGTGTTACTGAGAGCCGGACAGCAGGGTCCGGCGTGTGTATAGTACTCTCACTCCTTACAGTGATACCTCCGGACGGCCCGACAGTACGAGTCAACATCCCTACTCCCTCTCTCACTGAACAGCTCAAACATCTTAATTCCCACCACTCCCTACGAGCAAGTATGTTTTCGAATAAATATAAATGTTTTTCTTTCCCGGTTATAATTTAGTGAGGCATGGCCTACTTTGGGCGGCGTCTACTGGCAGTGTTCGCGCCTGAGTGCGCTGAATCACGCCAAACGAAAGAGCATTACCCTCTGGCTAAATTTCTGTCTGCTACACGCCACTAATTCTCTCTCTCTCCGCAGCACCACTTCAAAGGCGTCTCGGAGGCACAAATTATAGTCTTATTGAGCGTATTTATAAGCGTTGATGCAGTGATGAGTGTCTGTTACAACTGGCTCCACGCGCATCGTCTTCTGTCTCTTCCCCGTCTGCTGGGCTCCCTGAGTCACCCGTCTGGTGGGCACAATGTCTCGCCCTTGGAAAAGGCGCGCCGCGTCCCGTTTGTCCAATGTTTTTTGTTTCTCGTGCGTAATATATAAATAAAAATGGAAATGTTCGTTTGTTCAAAATCGCTAATCCACGAAAGTTGTTCACCATTGCTTTTAAAATTTCACACAACTTTCATAGGCATCCGAGCGGGTTTTTATATACATATTATATAGATGTCACGTCTGTGACGGGAAAAAACGTTTTTTTCTGTGTTTTTCATGTGCTTTTCATGTAAGGAAATCTTCGAAACCAATTTACCTTTGCTTTGAAAATTTTGACACGCGTTGCATTCGAATAGGCGCATGTTTTTACATACCTACTGTATACATGCCTCACCTG
>WNGS01157636.1:41640-55517 GCA_020271785.1 Procambarus virginalis
ACAACACCTCGCCCCCCTGTCCCGTCCTCTGAACAACACCTCGCCCCCACTGTCCCGTCCTCTGAACAACACCTCGCCCCCACTGTCCCGTCCTCTGAACAACACCTCGCCCCCCACTGTCCCGTCCTCTGAACAACACCTCGCCCCCCACTGTCCCGTCCTCTGAACAACACCTCGCCCCCACTGTCCCGTCCTCTGAACAACACCTCACTCCCACTGTCCCGTCCTCTGAACAACACCTCGCCCCCCACTGTCCCGTCCTCTGAACAACACCTCGCCCCCCACTGTCCCGTCCTCTGAACAACACCTCGCCCCCCACTGTCCCGTCCTCTGAACAACACCTCGCCCCCACTGTCCCGTCCTCTGACCAACACCCGTCCCCCCACTGTCCCGTCCTCTGAACACACCTCGCCCCCACTGTCCCGTCCTCTGAACACACCTCGCCCCCACTGTCCCGTCCTCTGAACAACACCTCGCCCCCACTGTCCCGTCCTCTGAACAACACCTCGCCCCCACTGTCCCGTCCTCTGAACAACACCTCGCCCCCACTGTCCCGTCCTCTGAACAACACCTCGCCCCCCCCCCTGTCCCGTCCTCTGAACACACCTCGCCCCCACTGTCCCGTCCTCTGAACAACACCTCGCCCCCACTGTCCCGTCCTCTGAACAACACCTCGCCCCCACTGTCCCGTCCTCTGAACACACCTCGCCCCCCTGTCCCGTCCTCTGAACAACACCTCGCCCCCACTGTCCCTCCTCTGAACAACACCTCGCCCCCCACTGTCCCGTCCTCTGAACAACACCTCGCCCCCACTGTCCCGTCCTCTGAACAACACCTCGCCCCCCACTGTCCCGTCCCTCTGAACAACACCTCGCCCCCCACTGTCCCGTCCTCTGAACACCACCTCGCCCCCACTGTCCCGTCCTCTGAACAACACCTCGCCCTCACTGTCCCGTCCTCTGAACAACACCTCGCCCCCACTGTCCCGTCCTCCGAACAACACCTCGCCCCCACTGTCCCTCCTCCGAACAACACCTCGCCCCCCACTGTCCCGTCCTCTGAACAACACCTCGCCCCCACTGTCCCGTCCTCTGAACAACACCTCGCCCCACTGTCCCGTCCTCTGAACAACACCTCGCCCCCCCACTGTCCCGTCCTCTGAACACACCTCGCCCCCACTGTCCTCCTCTGAACAACACCTCGCCCCCACTGTCCCGTCCTCTGAACAACACCTCACCCCACTGTCCCGTCCTCTGAACAACACCTCGCCCCCACTGTCCCGTCCTCCGAACCAACTCGCCGCCACTGTCCCGTCCTCCGAACAACACCTCGCCCCCCACTGTCCCGTCCTCTGAACACACCTCGCCCCCCACTGTCCCGTCCTCTGAACAACACCTCGCCCCCCACTGTCCCGTCCTCTGAACACACACCTCGCCCCCCCTGTCCCGTCCTCTGAACAACACCTCGCCCCCCACTGTCCCGTCCTCTGAACAACACCTCGCCCCCCCTGTCCCGTCCTCCTGAACAACACCTCGCCCCCCCTGTCCCGTCCCCTGAACAACACCTCGCCCCCACTGTCCCGTTCTGAACAACACCTCGCCCCCACTGTCCATCCCTAAACAACACCTCGCCCCCACTGTCCCGTCCTCTGAACAACACCTCGCCCCCACTGTCCCGTCCTCCGAACCACCCTCACCCCACTGTCCCGTCCTCTGAACAACACCTCGCCCCCCCTCTGTCCCGTCCTCTGAACAACACCTCGCCCCCACTGTCCCGTCCTCTGAACAACACCTCGCCCCCCACTGTCCCGTCCTCTGAACAACACCTCGCCCCCACTGTCCCGTCCTCTGAACAACACCTCGCCCCCACTGTCCCGTCCTCCGAACAACACCTCGCCCCCACTGTCCCGTCCTCTGAACAACACCTCGCCCCCACTGTCCCGTCCTCTGAACAACACCTCGCCCCCACTGTCCCGTCCTCTGAACAACACCTCGCCCCACTGTCCCGTCCTCTGAACAACACCTCGCCCCACTGTCCCGTCTCCGAACAACACCTCGCCCCCACTGTCCCGTCCTCTGAACACACCTCGCCCCCACTGTCCCGTCCTCTGAACACACCTCGCCCCCCACTGTCCCGTCCTCTGAACAACACCTCGCCCCCACTGTCCCGTCCTCTGAACAACACCTCACCCCCACTGTCCCGTCCTCTGAAACACACTCGCCCCCCACTGTCCCGTCCTCTGAACAACACCTCGCCCCCCACTGTCCCGTCCTCTGAACAACACCTCGCCCCCCACTGTCCCGTCCTCTGAACAACACCTCGCCCCCCACTGTCCCGTCCTCTGAACAACACCTCGCCCCCACTGTCCCGTCCTCTGAACAACACCTCGCCCCCACTGTCCCGTCCTCTGAACAACACCTCGCCCCCACTGTCCCGTCCTCCGAACACACCTCACCCCCACTGTCCCGTCCTCCGAACAACACCTCGCCCCCCACTGTCCCGTCCTCTGAACAACACCTCGCCCCCACTGTCCCGTCCTCTGAACAACACCCTCCCCCACTGTCCCTCCTCTGAACACACCTCGCCCCCACTGTCCCGTCCTCTGAACAACACCTCGCCCCCACTGTCCCGTCCTCTGAACAACACCTCGCCCCCACTGTCCCGTCCTCTGAACAACACCTCGCCCCCCACTGTCCCGTCCTCTGAACAACACCTCGCCCCCACTGTCCCGTCCTCTGAACAACACCTCGCCCCCACTGTCCCGTCCTCTGAACAACACCTCGCCCCCACTGTCCCGTCCTCTGAACAACACCTCGCCCCCACTGTCCCTCGTCCTCCGACACACTCGCCCCCACTGTCCCGTCCCCGAACAACACCTCGCCCCCACTGTCCCGTCCTCTGAACAACACCTCGCCCCCACTGTCCCGTCCTCTGAACAACACCTCGCCCCCCACTGTCCCGTCCTCCGAAAACACCTCGCCCCCACTGTCCCGTCCTCGAACAACACCTCGCCCCCCACTGTCCCGTCCTCCTAACAACACCTCGCCCCCACTGTCCCGTCCTCTGAACAACACCTCGCCCCCACTGTCCCGTCCTCTGAACAACACCTCGCCCCCACTGTCCCGTCCTCCGAACACACCTCGCCCCCACTGTCCCGTCCTCTGAACACACCTCGCCCCCCTGTCCCGTCCTCCGAACAACACCTCGCCCCCCACTGTCCCGTCCTCTGAACAACACCTCGCCCCCACTGTCCCGTCCTCTGAACAACACCTCGCCCCACTGTCCCGTCCTCCGAACAACACCTCGCCCCCACTGTCCCGTCCTCTGAACAACACCTCACCCCCACTGTCCCGTCCTCTGAACAACACCTCGCCCCCACTGTCCCGTCCTCTGAACACACCTCGCCCCCACTGTCCGTCCTCTGAACACACCTCGCCCCCCACTGTCCCGTCCTCTGAACAACACCTCGCCCCCACTGTCCCGTCCTCTGAACAACACCTCGCCCCCAATGTCCCGTCCTCTGAACAACACCTCACTCCCACTGTCCCGTCCTCTGAACAACACCTCGCCCCCCACTGTCCCGTCCTCTGAACAACACCTCGCCCCCACTGTCCCTCCTCTGAACAACACCTCGCCCCCACTGTCCCGTCCTCTGAACAACACCTCGCCCCCACTGTCCCGTCCTCCGAACAACACCTCGCCCCCACTGTCCCGTCCTCTGAACAACACCTCGCCCCCACTGTCCGTCCTCCGAACAACACCTCGCCCCACTGTCCCGTCCTCCGAACCACACCTCGCCCCCACTGTCCCGTCCTCTGAACAACACCTCGCCCCCACTGTCCCGTCCTCTGAACAACACCTCGCCCCCACTGTCCCGTCCTCTGAACAACACCTCGCCCCACTGTCCCGTCCTCCGAACAACACCTCACCCCCCACTGTCCCGTCCTCTGAACAACACCTCGCCCCCCACTGTCCCGTCCTCTGAACAACACCTCGCCCCCACTGTCCCGTCCTCTGAACAACACCTCGCCCCCCACTGTCCCGTCCTCGAACAACACCTCGCCCCCACTGTCCCGTCCTCTGAACAACACCTCGCCCCCACTGTCCCGTCCTCGAAACAACACCTCGCCCCCACTGTCCCTCCTCTGAACAACACCTCGCCCCCACTGTCCCGTCCTGAACAACACCTCGCCCCCCACTGTCCCGTCCTCTGAACAACACCTCGCCCCCACTGTCCCGTCCTCTGAACAACACCTCGCCCCCACTGTCCCGTCCTCTGAACAACACCTCGCCCCACTGTCCCGTCCTCTGAACAACACCTCCCCCCACTGTCCCGTCCTCTGAACAACACCTCGCCCCCACTGTCCCGTCCTCTGAACAACACCTCGCCCCCACTGTCCCGTCCTCTGAACAAAACACGCTCCCCCACTGTCCCGTCCTCTGAACAACACCTCGCCCCCACTGTCCCGTCCTCTGAACAACACCTCACTCCCACTGTCCCGTCCTCTGAACAACACCTCGCCCCCACTGTCCCGTCCTCGAACAACACCTCGCCCCCACTGTCCCGTCCTCTGAACAACACCTCGCCCCCACTGTCCCGTCCTCTGAACAACACCTCGCCCCCACTGTCCCGTCCTCTGAACAACACCTCGCCCCCACTGTCCGTCCTCTGAACAACACCTCGCCCCCCACTGTCCCGTCCTCTGAACAACACCTCGCCCCCCACTGTCCGTCCTCTGAACACACCTCGCCCCCACTGTCCCGTCCTCTGAACAACACCTCGCCCCACTGTCCCGTCCTCTGAACAAACCCTCGCCCCCACTGTCCCGTCCTCTGAACAACACCTCGCCCCCACTGTCCGTCCTCTGAACAACACCTCGCCCCCCACTGTCCCGTCCTCTGAACAACACCTCGCCCCCACTGTCCCGTCCTCTGAACAACACCTCACCCCCACTGTCCCGTCCTCTGAACAACACCTCGCCCCACTGTCCCGTCCTCCGAACAACACCTCACCCCCACTGTCCCGTCCTCCGAACAACACCTCTCCCCCCACTGTCCCGTCCTCGAACAACACCTCGCCCCCACTGTCCCGTCCTCCGAACAACACCTCGCCCCCACTGTCCCGTCCTCTGAACACACCTCGCCCCACTGTCCCGTCCTCTGAACAACACCTCGCCCCCCACTGTCCGTCCTCTGAACAACACCTCGCCCCCACTGTCCCGTCCTCTGAACAACACCTCGCCCCACTGTCCCGTCCTCTGAACAACACCTCACCCCCACTGTCCCGTCCTCTGAACAACACCTCGCCCCCACTGTCCGTCCTCTGAACAACACCTCGCCCCCACTGTCCCGTCCTCGAACAACACCTCGCCCCCACTGTCCCGTCCTCTGAACAACACCTCGCCCCCACTGTCCCGTCCTCGAACAACACCTCGCCCCCACTGTCCCGTCCTCTGAACAACACCTCGCCCCCACTGTCCCGTCCTCTGAACAACACCTCGCCCCCACTGTCCCGTCCTCTGAACACACCTCGCCCCCACTGTCCCGTCCTCCGAACAACACCTCGCCCCCACTGTCCCGTCCTCTGAACAACACCTCGCCCCCACTGTCCCGTCCTCTGAACAACACCTCGCCCCCACTGTCCCGTCCTCTGAACAACACCTCGCCCCCACTGTCCCGTCCTCTGAACAACACCTCGCCCCCACTGTCCCGTCCTCTGAACAACACCTCGCCCCCACTGTCCCGTCCTCCGAACAACACCTCGCCCCCCACTGTCCCGTCCTCTGAACAACACCTCGCCCCCACTGTCCCGTCCTCTGAACAACACCTCGCCCCCACTGTCCCGTCCTCGAACAACACCTCGCCCCCACTGTCCCGTCCTCTGAACAACACCTCGCCCCCACTGTCCCGTCCTCTGAACAACACCTCGCCCCCACTGTCCCGTCCTCTGAACAACACCTCGCCCCCACTGTCCCGTCCTCTGAACAACACCTCGCCCCCACTGTCCCGTCCTCTGAACAACACCTCGCCCCCACTGTCCCGTCCTCTGAACAACACCTCGCCCCCACTGTCCCGTCCTCTGAACAACACCTCGCCCCCACTGTCCCGTCCTCTGAACAACACCTCGCCCCCACTGTCCCGTCCTCTGAACAACACCTCGCCCCCACTGTCCCGTCCTCTGAACAACACCTCGCCCCCACTGTCCCGTCCTCTGAACAACACCTCGCCCCCACTGTCCCGTCCTCTGAACAACACCTCGCCCCCACTGTCCCGTCCTCTGAACAACACCTCGCCCCCACTGTCCCGTCCTCTGAACAACACCTCGCCCCCACTGTCCCGTCCTCTGAACAACACCTCGCCCCCACTGTCCCGTCCTCTGAACAACACCTCGCCCCCCACTGTCCCGTCCTCTGAACAACACCTCGCCCCCACTGTCCCGTCCTCTGAACAACACCTCGCCCCCACTGTCCCGTCCTCTGAACAACACCTCGCCCCCACTGTCCCGTCCTCTGAACAACACCTCGCCCCCACTGTCCCGTCCTCTGAACAACACCTCGCCCCCACTGTCCCGTCCTCTGAACAACACCTCGCCCCCACTGTCCCGTCCTCTGAACAACACCTCGCCCCCACTGTCCCGTCCTCTGAACAACACCTCGCCCCCACTGTCCCGTCCTCTGAACAACACCTCGCCCCCACTGTCCCGTCCTCTGAACAACACCTCGCCCCCACTGTCCCGTCCTCTGAACAACACCTCGCCCCCACTGTCCCGTCCTCTGAACAACACCTCGCCCCCACTGTCCCGTCCTCTGAACAACACCTCGCCCCCACTGTCCCGTCCTCTGAACAACACCTCGCCCCCACTGTCCCGTCCTCTGAACAACACCTCGCCCCCACTGTCCCGTCCTCTGAACAACACCTCGCCCCCCACTGTCCCGTCCTCTGAACAACACCTCGCCCCCACTGTCCCGTCCTCTGAACAACACCTCGCCCCCCACTGTCCCGTCCTCTGAACAACACCTCGCCCCCACTGTCCCGTCCTCTGAACAACACCTCGCCCCCACTGTCCCGTCCTCTGAACAACACCTCGCCCCACTGTCCCGTCCTCTGAACAACACCTCGCCCCCACTGTCCCGTCCTCTGAACAACACCTCGCCCCCACTGTCCCGTCCTCTGAACAACACCTCGCCCCCACTGTCCCGTCCTCTGAACAACACCTCGCCCCCCACTGTCCCGTCCTCTGAACAACACCTCGCCCCCACTGTCCCGTCCTCTGAACAACACCTCGCCCCCACTGTCCCGTCCTCCGAACAACACCTCGCCCCCACTGTCCCGTCCTCTGAACAACACCTCGCCCCCACTGTCCCGTCCTCCGAACAACACCTCGCCCCCCACTGTCCCGTCCTCTGAACAACACCTCGCCCCCACTGTCCCGTCCTCTGAACAACACCCTCGCCCCCACTGTCCCGTCCTCTGAACAACACCTCGCCCCACTGTCCCGTCCTCTGAACAACACCTCACTCCCACTGTCCCGTCCTCTGAACAACACCTCGCCCCCACTGTCCCGTCCTCCGAAACACACTCTCACCCCACTGTCCCGTCCTCTGAACAACACCTCGCCCCCCACTGTCCCGTCCTCTGAACAACACCTCGCCCCCACTGTCCCGTCCTCGAACAACACCTCGCCCCACTGTCCCGTCCTCTGAACAACACTCCCCCCCACTGTCCCGTCCTCTGAACAACACCTCGCCCCCCACTGTCCCGTCCTCTGAACAACACCTCGCCCCCACTGTCCCGTCCTCTGAACAACACCTCGCCCCACTGTCCCGTCCTCTGAACAACACCTCACTCCCACTGTCCCGTCCTCTGAACAACACCTCGCCCCCACTGTCCCGTCCTCTGAACAACACCTCGCCCCCCACTGTCCAGTCCTCCGAACAACACCTCACCCCCACTGTCCAGTCCTGTGAACAACACCTCACCCCCACTGTCCCGTCCTCTGAACAACACCTCGCCCCCACTGTCCCATCCTCTAAACAACACCTCGCCCCCACTGTCCCGTCCTCTGAAAAACACCTCGCCCCACTGTCCCATCCTCCGAACAACACCTCACCCCACTGTCCCGTCCTCGAACAAAACCTCGCCCCCACTGTCCCGTCCTCTGAACAACACCTCGCCCCCACTGTCCGTCCTCTGAACAACACCTCGCCCCACTGTCCCGTCCTCTGAACAACACCTCGCCCCCACTGTCCCGTCCTCTGAACAACACCTCGCCCCCACTGTCCCGTCCTCTGAACAACACCTCGCCCCCACTGTCCCGTCCTCCGAACAACACCTCGCCCCCACTGTCCCGTCCTCTGAACAACACCTCGCCCCCACTGTCCCGTCCTCTGAACAACAACACCTCGCCCCCACTGTCCCGTCCTCCGAACAACACCTCGCCCCCACTGTCCCGTCCTCTGAACAACACCTCACCCCACTGTCCCGTCCCTGAACAACACCTCGCCCCCCTGTCCCGTCCTCTGAACAACACCTCGCCCCCACTGTCCCGTCCTCTGAACAACACCTCGCCCCCCACTGTCCCGTCCTCCGAACAACACCTCGCCCCACTGTCCCGTCCTCTGAACAACACCTCGCCCCCCACTGTCCCGTCCTCTGAACAACACCTCGCCCCCACTGTCCCGTCCTCCGAACAACACCTCGCCCCCACTGTCCCGTCCTCTGAACAACACCTCGCCCCCCACTGTCCCGTCCTCTGAACAACACCTCGCCCCCACTGTCCCGTCCTCTGAACAACACCTCGCCCCCACTGTCCCGTCCTCTGAACAACACCTCGCCCCCACTGTCCCGTCCTCTGAACAACACCTCCCCACTGTCCGTCCTCTGAACAACACTCGCCCCCACTGTCCGTCCTCTGAACAACACCTCGCCCCCACTGTCCCGTCCTCTGAACAACACCTCGCCCCCACTGTCCCGTCCTCTGAACAACACCTCGCCCCACTGTCCCGTCCTCTGAACAACACCTCGCCCCCACTGTCCGTCCTCCGAACAACACCTCGCCCCACTGTCCCGTCCTCTGAACAACACCTCGCCCCCACTGTCCCGTCCTCTGAACAACACCTCGCCCCACTGTCCGTCCTCTGAACAACACCTCGCCCCCACTGTCCCGTCCTCTGAACAACACCTCGCCCCCACTGTCCCGTCCTCTGAACAACACCTCGCCCCCCTGTCCCGTCCTCTGAACAACACCTCGCCCCCACTGTCCCGTCCTCCGAACCAACCTCGCCCCCACTGTCCCGTCCTCGAACAACACCTCGCCCCCACTGTCCGTCCTCTGAACAACACCTCGCCCCCACTGTCCCGTCCTCGAACAACACCTCGCCCCCACTGTCCCGTCCTCTGAACAACACCTCACCCCCACTGTCCCGTCCTCTGAACAACACCTCGCCCCCACTGTCCCGTCCTCTGAACAACACCTCGCCCCCCACTGTCCCGTCCTCTGAACAACACCTCGCCCCCACTGTCCCGTCCTCTGAACAACACCTCGCCCCCACTGTCCCGTCCTCTGAACAACACCTCGCCCCCACTGTCCCGTCCTCTGAACAACACCTCGCCCCCACTGTCCCGTCCTCTGAACAACACCTCGCCCCCCACTGTCCCGTCCTCTGAACAACACCTCGCCCCCACTGTCCCGTCCTCTGAACAACACCTCGCCCCCCACTGTCCCGTCCTCTGAACAACACCTCGCCCCCCCCTGTCCCGTCCTCTGAACAGCACCTCGCCCCCCACTGTCCCGTCCTCTGAACAACACCTCGCCCCCACTGTCCCATCCTCTGAACAACACCTCGCCCCCACGGTCTCGTCCTGTGAACAGCACCTCGCCCCCACTGTCCCATCCTCTGAACAACACCTCACTTCCAATGTCCCGTCCTCTGAACAACCCCTCGCCCCCCACTGTCCCATCCTCTGAACAACACCTCGCCCCCCACTGTCCCGTCCTCTGAAAAACACCTCGCCCCCACTGTCCCATCCTCCAAGCCACACATCGCCCCCACTGTCCCGTCCTGCAAACAACACCTCGCCCCCACTGTCCCGTCCTCCGAACCACACCTCGCCCCCACTGTCCCGTTCTCTGAAAAACACCTCCCTTCCACTGCCCCATCCTCCAAGCCACACCTCGCCCCCACTGTCCCGTCCTCCGAACAACACCTCGCCCCCACTGTCCCGTCCTGTAAACAACACCTCGCCCCCACTGTCCCGTCCTGTGAACAACACCTCGCCCCCACTGTCCCGTCCTGTGAAAAACACCTCGCCCCTACTGTCCCGTCCTCCGAACCACACCTCACCCCCACTGTCCAGTCTTCTGAACCACATCTCGCCCCCACTGTCCCGTCCCATAAACAACACCTCCCCCCACTGCCCTGTCCTCCGAACCACAACTCGCCTCCACTCTCCCGTCCTGTGAACAACACCTTGCCCCCCCACTGTCTCGTCCTCTGAACAACACCTCGCCCCCACTGTCACGTCCTCCGAGCCACAACTCGCCCCCACTCTCCCGTCCTCTGAGCAACACCTTGCCCCCACTGTCCCATCCTCCGAGCCACACCTCACCCCCACTGTCCCGTCCTCCAAACCACCCCTTGCCCCCACTGTCCCGTCCTGTGAACAACACCTCGCACCCACTGTCTCGTCCTCCAAACCACACCTCGCCCCCATGGTCCCGTCCTCCGAGCCACACCTCGCCTCCACTGTCCCGTCCTCTGAAAAACACCTCGCCCCCACTGTCCCGTCCTCTGAACAACACCTCGCCCCCACTGTCCCGTCCTCTGAACAACACCTAGCCCCCACTGTCCCGTCCTCTGAACAACACCTCGCCCCCACTGTCCCGTCTTCTGAACCACATCTCGCCCCCACTGTCCCGTCCCATAAACAACACCTCGCCCCCACTGTCCCGTCCTCCGAACAACAACTCGCCCCCACTCTGTCACAGTTACTCAACCACTATGACAAAATCACAGAAGCCCTAGAAGAAAAGCAAAATGCAGATGTTGTATACACAGACTTTGCAAAGGCGTTCGACAAATGTGACCATGGGGTGATAGCTCACAAAATGAGGTCAATGGGAATAACTGGAAAAGTAGGACGCTGGATACTCAATTTCCTGTCGAACAGAACACAAAGAGTAACAGTCAATCAGATAAAATCGAGTCCAAGCGATGTTAAAAGCTCTGTACCTCAAGGTACAGTCAATGCACCGCTACTGTTCCTTATTCTCATATCTGATATAAACAAAAATACACGTCACAGCTTCGTGTCATCCTTCGCAGATGACACAAAAATCAGCATGAAAATTACCTCTGCTGAAGACATTGAAAAACTGCAAACAGATGTCAACAAAGTTTTCAATTGGGCAGCAGAAAATAATATGATGTTTAACAGTGATAAATTTCAGGTACTCAGGTACGGCAAAAATGAGGATCTGAAACATAATACAGGGCACAAAACACAATCAAATCTTCCCATAGTAGAAAAACAGCATGTCAAGGATTTGGGAATAATGATGTCAGACGATCTAACGTTTAGGGAGCATAACCAAGCAAATATCGCATCAGCCAGAAAAAATGATCGGATGGATTACGAGAACTTTCAAATCCAGGGATCCCATCACAATGGTTGTACTCTTCAAGTCACTTGTGTTGTCCCGTCTCGAATACAGCTCAGTACTCACTTCCCCCTTCAGAGCAGGAGAGATTGCTGAAATAGAGGGAATACAGAGAACATATACGGCACGCATAGACGAGATAAAACACCTAAATTATTGGGATCGTCTCAAAGCTCTCCAAATGTACTCTCTAGAAAGGAGACGAGAGAGATACCAAATAATATACACGTGGAAAATACTGGAGGGCCAGGTCCCAAATCTACACAGTAAAATAACAACGTACTGGAGTGAACGATATGGAAGAAAATGCAAGATTGAACCAGTGAAGAGCAGAGGTGCCATAGGCACAATCAGAGAGCACTGTATTAACATCAGAGGTCCGCGGTTGTTCAACGTCCTCCCAGCGACTATAAGAAATATTGCCGGAACAACCGTGGACATCTTCAAGCGAAAACTGGACTGTTTCCTAAGAGAAGTCCCGGATCAGCCGGGCTGTGGTGGGTATGTGGCTCTGCGGGCCGCTCCAAGCAACAGCCTGGTGGATCAAACTCTCACAAGTCGAGCCTGGCCTCGGGCCGGGCTTGGGGAGTAGAAGAACTCCCAGAACCCCATCAACCAGGTATCAACCAGGTATCCTGTGAACAACACCACGCCCCCCAATGTCCCGTCCTCTGAACCACACCTCGCCCCACTGTCCCGTCCTCTGAACAACACCTCGCCCCCACTGTTTCGTCCTCTGAACAACACCTCGCCCCCCACTGTCACGTCCTCCGAGCCACAACTCACCCCCACTGTCCCGTCCTCCGAACAACAACTCTCCCCACTGTCCAGTCCTCCGAACAACAACTCGCCCCCCACTGTCCCGTCCTCCGAACAACACCTCGCCCCCACTATCCCGTCCTGCGAACAACACCTCGCCCCCACTGTCCCGTCCTCCGAACAACACCTCGCCTCCACTGTCCCGTCCTGTGAACAACACCTCACCCCCACTGTCCCTTCCTCCGAACAACACCTCGCCCCTACTGTCCCGTCCTGTGAACAACACCTCGCCCCCACTGTCCCGTCCTCCGAACAACACCTCGCCCCCACTGTCCCGTCCTCCGAATCACACCTCGTCCCCACTGTCCCGTTCTGTGAACAACACCTCGCCCCCACTGTCCCGTCCTCCGAACAACGCCTCGCCCCCACTCTTCCGTACTCCGAACAACACCTCGCCTCCACTGTCCCGTCCTCCGAACAACACCTCGACCCCACTGTCCCGTCCTCCGAACAACACCTCGCCCCCCACTGTCCCGTCCTCTGAACAACACCTCGCCCCCACTGTCCCATCCTCCGAACAACATCTCGTACCCACTGTCCCGTCCTCTGAACAACACCTCGCCCCCCACTGTCCCGTCCTCTGAACAACACCTCGCCCCCACTGTCCCGTCCTCTGAACAACTCCTCGTCCCCCACTGTCCCGTCCTCTGAACAACACCTCGCCCCCCTCTGTCCCGTCCTCTGAACAACACCTCGCCCCCACTGTCCCGTCCTCTGAACAACTCGTCCCCCACTGTCCCGTCCTCTGAACAACACCTCGCCCCCACTGTTCCGTCCTCTGAACAACACCTCGCACCCACTGTCCCGTCCTCCAAACAACACCTCGCCCCCCACTGTCCCGTCCTCTGAACAACACCTCGCCCCCACTGTCCCGTCCTCTGAACAACACCTCGCCCCCACTGTCCCGTCCTCCGAACAACACCTCGCCCCCACTGTCCCGTCCTCTGAACAACACCTCACCCCCACTGTCCCGTCCTCTGAAACAACACCTCACCCTCTGTCCCGTCTCTGAACAACACCTCGCCCCCAACTGTCCAGTCCTCTGAACAACACCTCGCCCCCACTGTCCCGTCCTCCTAACAACACCTCGCCCCCACTGTCCCGTCCTCTGAACAACACCTCGCCCCCACTGTCCCGTCCTCCGAACAACACCTCGCCCCCACTGTCCCGTCCTCTGAACAACATCTCGCCCCCACTGTCCCGTCCTCTGAACAACACCTCGCCCCCACTGTCCCGTCCTCTGAACAACACCTCGCCCCCCACTGTCCCGTCCTCTGAACAAACCTCGCCCCACTGTCCCATCCTCTGAAACAACACCTCACTTCCAATGTCCCGTCCTCTGAACAACACCTCGCCCCCCATTGTCCCGTCCTCTGAAACAACAACTCTCGCCCCCCAC
>WNGS01157640.1:0-17770 GCA_020271785.1 Procambarus virginalis
GTTTTCTATGTGCGGCGGCTGGACGTCACTAGAGAAGGTAAACAGCATACAGGACGCTACCAGCTTGGGAGCTACTCTATCATGTAGTTGTTTAAGTATTAAAGTCAGTAACCAGGAATGACTTTACTTGAACCTTACAACCAAGACTATCTCAGCTATACACAGACACCACACTGGCGACGAGGATGAACTGGGAACGCAGGTATTTTGTTCAACAAAACACAAGGAAGGAGCATGCTGTTTCGCCCAGAGGAGGAAGAAGAAGCTGTCTGTGAGCATCATACCCGATGCTGTATGCAACCCCATGCTGTGTGCTGACTGTTGCTGTGTGCTGATCGTTGCTGTGTGCTGGCCGTTGCTGTGTGCTGGCCAATGCTGTGTGCTACCCAAGCTGTGCTGAGTGTTGCGTGAGAGGAATCTGCCGACGCTGTGTACGAAACGACGCTTTGATGCAGTGTACAAAACCTGATGTTTTGGTTACGAAACGACGCTCCGTGCTACAAAATTCTTCACGCTGTGAGCCTACTGCTGCCTACTGCTGCCTACTGCTGCCTACTGCTGCAACTGCTACCTACTGCTGCTGCCAACTGCTGCCAATTGCTGTACCAACTGCTAACAACTGCTGTGTTGCTGTGAGTAGGAAACACATGTACACAAGGGCTAGGTAAGAAGTCAGTTGCTGCTGTGTTGTGCACTGTTGTGAACTTTTGCATTAAATGCTTGTGTGCTTTGCAAAATTAAAGTAATTACAGTGAATTCTTGAATAACATATACAGTGCAGTAAGTGTTATATATTCTGAGGAACATTTTAAGTGATAAGTTTAAATTTATTCAGTAAAAATGGCAAATATACCTCAGTTTCCTGCATTTGATCCTGACTGTGACCAGACAAACCTGTCACAGAGGTGGGTCAAATGGCTTAAAAGGTTTGAAAATTTGTTGATAGTTTCTGACATCAAAAGTGCTGAAAGAAAGCGTGCCTTTCTGCTTCATTATGCAGGTGATAGAGTTTGTGATATCTTTGATACACTGAAAGATACTGGTGGTGCCAAAGATTATGACACTGCCAAGGCCAAATTAACTGAGCATTTCAAACCAAGGCAAAATACTGCTATGGAAATTATGCATTTCAGGAGAGCAAAACAACTCTCTAATGAAACTGTTGATCAATACCATACACGTCTGCAGGGTTTAGCAGCCCATTGTGAGTTTGCTGATGTTGACAAAGAAATCAAACAGCAAATAATTGAAACATGCACATCTACACGTCTTCGTCGAAGAGCTCTAGAACTTGTTGATGATGAAAGTTCTCTTAACAAGATACTGGATATGGCTCGTCGAATGGAAGATGCTGCACGTGATGCTCGTGCCATGGAGTGCAGTGCCAACAACGGTTCTGCCACTGTTACTAACAGTCATGAAGTATGTAAGGTTCAGGGAGTACACCATGATCATAGAAGATATCATGCCAAACCTAACATTAAATTGAGCCGAGAACCACATCACAACTGGAGTCATGGAACAAGACTCAAGCAGTCACAACGACTCACATCAGAGGTTGTCAATAATAAATGTTACAATTGTGGAGGAGACTACCCACACCAAGATAATGTTTGTCCTGCACAAGGTAAGAAGTGCTATGAGTGTAGAAAACTAATCATTTTGGTGCTATGTGTCGTTCCGCACTAAAGAAACCACACAATAATAAAAGCAATGTACGAGGATCAAGTCATAGGAGTCGAGGTGGCAAACACAATATTGCACCTCAAATCAAGAATGTTAATAATACAAGACAACATTTCATTACAACCAGTCTCAGATGACAGTGAATGTGATTATATTTATGGAGTACAATCAATCACAAATGGAATGATCTTCCAAACAACCCAGAGACTATAGTATACATTGCTGGCATTTGTCTCAAAATTCTCATTGACACTGGATCAAACATTGACACCATTGCTGAGTGCCACTATGAAAATTTAAAAAACAATCCCAAAGCTTGAAAACTATAATGGCAAAGCCACTGCCTATGCTTCAAAGGTAGCCTTACCAGTGATTGGAACTTTCACTGCAGAGATTAAGTCAAAGAATGCAATGCTCATTACTACATTCCATGTTGTTAGGAATGCAAAGGAGTCTTTACTCAGTTACAAGACTTCAACCAAATTGGGGCTACTTCAGCTTTCTAATGCTGTAGCAGTGGAATCTGCAAACAATGTTGATGCTATTGTTGCTGAATTTTCTGATCGGTTTAAATCCATAGGTTGTTATACTGATAGCAAGGTACATCTGCATATCACCCAGATGTAATTCCAGTTGCCCAACCACATCGCCGACAACCATTCCATACTCGCAAGAAAGTCGATGCCGAACTGGATAGGCTGATAGAACTAGATATCATTGAACCGGTAACAGGCCCAACACCATGGGTAAGCCCAATTGTCACTCCACCAAAGCCGAAGAATCCAGATGAGATACGCATTTGTGTAGACATGCGTGTTCCCAACAAGGCAATAATGCGTGAACGCCATCCTACACCCACTGTAGATGATATGATATACCGCTTGAATGGTGCAACTGTATTCAGCAAGTTAGATTTAAACAAGGGCTATCATCAGCTTGAACTTGATGATGAGAGTCGATTCATCACAACGTTTACGACACATCGAGGTCTGTATAGGTACAAGCGCCTGAGTTTGGTATTAACAGTGCTGCTGAAGTATTCCAGCACATCATCAGCCAGGTATTGCAAGATATACCTAATGCTGACAACATGTCTGATGACATCATTGTTTATGGCCGTACCCAAGCTGAACACGACAAAGCTCTTCGTGCAACATTGCAACGCTTACGAGAAAAGAATTTGACGCTAAGCCGAGCAAAGTGTGAGTTCAATAACATAAAATTGAATTCTTTGGACATGTACTTAGTGACAAAGGTCTATCTCCAGATCCTAAGAAAGTTGCAGATATCAAGAATGCTGCACCTCCTTCAACATCCACTGAAGTACATAGTTTTCTGGGAATGGCAAACTACTGTTCTCGCTTCATTCCAGATTTTGCTACCATTACGAAGCCTCTACGTGAGCTCCTGAAGAAAAATGCATCATGGTACTGGAGCGATGTCGAGCAAAATGCATTTGATGCTGTGAAAGATGCACTAGTAGAAAATGCGACTGCTGCATACTTTGATCCATCAATGGACACTGAGTTAACGGTGGATGCTAGTCCTGTTGGTTTAGGTGCTGTGTTAGCCCAACACAACCTGGTCAACCAGATTCAAGAGTAGTAATTGCCTACGCCAGCCGTTCTCTCACAGATGTTGAGCAACGATACAGTCAGACAGAGAAGGAAGCTCTTGCTCTTGTATGGGGCTGTGAACACTTCAATGTGTATCTGCTTGGTGCACCCTTTACCACGATAGTCACTGACCACAAACCGTTGGAGACCATCTTCAATAATCCAAAGTCCAAACCACCAGCTCGCATTGAGAGATGGGCTCTTCGTCTGCAACCATACAACTTTACGGTGAAATACAAGCCGGTGCAGGCAATCCCGCTGATTACATCAGTCGACATCCTGCCAACAGTTTCACCATCACCAAGCATCAGCAAGTTGCCGAGGAATATGTACACTCTGTAACCTGTGATGCAGTCCCTAAGGCTCTCACTCTTGATGAAATCCGTACTGCAACCCTAGAGGACCCAACTCTGCAAGCAACAGTGGATGCATTGACTAAGAAAAAGTTTCCACGCATCCCACCCTCAGGAGTTGACCAAGATGCATTCAAAGCACTTGAACGCATCCAGACAGAATTAAGTGTTACGCAACAACGCGACACCGTGCTGCGAGGTACTCGTATCGTCATTCCAGCTGTTCTCCAGCAACGTGCTCTGAAGCTTGCACATCAAGGACACCAAGGTCTTGTAAGGACCAAACAGCTGCTACGAGAAAAGGTGTGGTTTCCTGGCATTGATCGTCAAGCTAAGGATGCATGATGCCTGTGTCCCTTGCCAAGCTGCAGTGGATACTTCAAGACCAACACCTCTACAACCTTCACCACTACCTGCTGCACCATGGATGGAAGTATCGATGGACTTCTGTGGACCGCTACCACCAACTGGAGAGTACTTGATGGTAGTCATTGATGATCACTCACGTTATCCAGAAGTAGAAATCATCACTTCCACATCTGCAAAGGCTGTCATCCCGAAGCTCGACAAGATCTTTTCAAACTTTGGCATTCCTGAAGTTGTCAAGACGGACAATGGACCGCCATTTAATGGACAAGACTTTGTCAACTTGCTGAGCATATTGGATTCAAACACCGCCGTGTGATGCCACTACATCCTCAAGCAAATGGAGAAGTAGAGAGATTCATGCAACCTCTCATGAAAGCTGTACGCTGTGCTCATGCCGAAGGACGATCCTGGAAACAAGCTATGTATGCTTTTCTCAGGAACTACCGTGCAACACCGCATGGAACACTGGGCAAGTCGCCTGGCGAACTTTTATTTGGACGTCCTATGAGAATCGCACTACCTGTCATGCCAGCCAAGGTAACGGATAAACGTCTCGCTCAGAAGGATGCACTACCAAGGGCAAAATGAAAATTGCTCATGATCAACGTGCAAAGGAACAATTCATAGGTTGGAGATACTGTTCTCGTTAAAAAGAAAAAAGAGGGAAAGCTAGATATGCCGTATGATACAAAACCATATAAAGTGATTAGTGTAAAAGGAACTATGGTAACAGCGAGTAATAGAGATCATAGTATAACACGTAATATGGCTTATTTCAAAGTGATTCCAAATAGTGTAGAAAATGATGAAGTGCAAAGTCGTGCAAAAGAAAAAGAAAAAATGAGTTATAACTCGATAAACAATTCATCGAGGGATGTTCTTGTATTTAAGGACTCTCGTCCAACGACATGTTAAACGCCCTACACGATATGATGATTAATTGTGTTCCTATGTAATGCAAAGTATTTACTTGTTATGCTAAACTAAATTTAATATTGTTTGAATAATGCAGATCTCTCATTCAATATTTTGTAACTTTGTATTACAGTTTCTTTCATGTTTGTTTAACATTGCATATGTATTTTTAACATTGAAATCCTTTGTGGTAAAGATTGTTTAAATTCTTTGTGTTTTAATTAATGTTAAGTATGCAATATCTCTTGATATGTTAATAACTTACTTTGTGTCAATAACTTTGCTTTGTGCTACAGCATGGTAGACATCCTGTATTCATTCTTTTTAAAGAAAAGGAGGGATGTCATGTTCACAGAAATGGTACCATCCGTTTTCTATGTGCGGCGGCTGGACGCCACTAGAGAGGTAAACAGCACACAGGACGCTACCAGCTTGGGAGCTACTCTATCATGTAATTGTTTAAGTTTAAATCAGTAACCAGGAATGACTTTACATCAACCTTACTAACAAGACTATCTCAGCTATACACAGACACCACCNGAACACTGGTGACAGTCCACTAGAGATGGTGACACACCAAGAACACTGGTGACTGTCCAATAGAGCTGGTGACACACCAAGAACACTGGTGACAGCACATTGAGCTGGTGACCACCAAGAACACTGGTGACAGACCACTAGAGCTGGTGACAGTCCTCTAGAGCTGGTGACACACCAAGAACACTGGTGACAGCCCACTAGAGCTGGTGACACTCCAAGAACACTGGTGACAATCCAATAGAGCTGGTGACATGCCATGAACACTGGTGACATCCCACTAGAGCTGGTGACAGTTCACTAGAGCTGGTGACACACCAAGAACACTGGTGACAGTCCACTAGAGCTGGTGACACACCAAGAACACTGGTGACAGCCCACTAGAGCTGGTGACACACCAAGAACACTGGTGACAGCCCACTAGAGCTGGTGACACACCAAGAACACTGGTGACAGTCCACTAGAGCTCGTGACACACCAAGAACACTGGTGACAGCCCACTGGAGCTGGTGATACACTAAGAACACTGGTGACAGCCCAATAGAGCTGGTGACAAACCAAGAACACTGGTGACAGTCCACTAGAGCTGGTGACACACCAAGAACACTGGTGACAGTCCACTAGAGCTGGTGACACACCAAGAACACTGGTGACAGCCCACTAGAGCTGGTGACAGTCCACTAGAGCTGGTGACACTCCAAGAACACTGGTGACAGGCCACTAGAGCTGGTGACAGTTCACTAGAGCTGGTGACACTCCAAGAACACTGGTGATAGTCCACTAGAGCTGGTGACAGTCCACTAGAGCTGGTGACACTCCAAGAACACTGGTGACAGGCCACTAGAGCTGGTGACAGTCCACTAGAGCTGGTGACACACCAAGAACACTGGTGACCGTCCACTAGAGCTGCTGACAGTCCACTAGAGATGCTGACACACCAAGAACACTGGTGACAGTCCACTAGAGATGGTGACACTCCAAGAACTCTGGTGACAGACCACTAGATCTGGTGACACTCCAAGAACACTGGTGACAGACCACTAGAGCTGTTGACACTCCAAGAACTCTGGTGACAGCCCACTAGAGCTGGTGACAGTCAACTAGAGCTGGTGACACTCCTAGAACACTGGTGACAGTCCACTGGAGCTGGTGGCAGTCCACTAGAGCTGGTGACACACACCAAGAACACTGGCGACAGTCCACTAGAGCTGGTGACGCACCAAAAACACTGGTGACAGTCCACTAGAGCTGGTAACACACCAAGAACGCTGGTGATAGTCCACTAGAGCTGGTGACAGTCCACTAGAGCTGGTGACACACCAAGAACACTGGTGACAGTCCACTAGAGCTGTTGACAGTCCACTAGAGATGGTGACACACCAAGAACACTGGTGACAGTCCACTAGAGCTGGTGACACACCAATAACACTGGCGACAGTCCACTAGAGCTGGTGACACATCAAGAACACTGGTGACTGTCCACTAGAGCTGGTGACAGCACATTGGAGCTGATAACACACCAAGAACACTGGTGACAGACCACTAGAGCTGGTGACAGTCCACTAGAGCTGGTGACACACCAAGAACACTGGTGACAGCCCACTAGCGCTGGTGACACTCCAAGAACACTGGTGACAATCCAATAGAGCTGGTGACATGCCATGAACACTGGTGACAGTCCACTAGAGCTGGTGACAGTCCACTAGAGCTGGTGACAGTCCACTAGAGCTGGTGACACACCAAGAACACTGGTGACAGTCCACTAGAGCTGGTGACACACCAAGAACACTGGTGACAGCCCACTAGAGCTGGTGACACACCAAGAACACTGGTGACAGCCCACTAGAGCTGGTGACACACCAAGAAAACTGGTGACAGTCCACTAGAACTCGTCACACACAAAGAACACTGGTGACAGCCCACTAGAGCTGGTGATACACCAAGAACACTGGTGACAGTCCACTAGAGCAGGTGACACACCAGAGAACACTAGCGACAGTCCACTAGAGCTTGTGACACACCAAGAACACTGGCGACAGACCACTAGAGCTGGTGACACACCAAGAACACTGGTGACAGCCCACTAAAGCTGGTGGCACACCAAGAACACTGGTGACAGTCCACTAGAGCTGGTGAAACTTCAAGAACACTGGTGACAGTCCACTAGAGCTGGTGACACATCAAGAACACTGGTGACAGTCCACTAGAGCTGGTGACAGCCCACTAGAGCTGGTGACAGCCCACTAGAGCTGGTGACAGCCCACTAGAGCTGGTGACACACAATGAACACTGTTGACAGTCCACTAGAGATGGTGACACACAAGAACACTGGTGACAGTCCATTAGAGCTGATGACACACCAAGAACACTGGTGACAGTCCACTAGAGCTGGTGACATTCCACTAGAGCTGGTGATACACCAGGAACACTGGTGACATCCCACTAGATCTGGTGACACACGAAGAACACTGGTGACAGCCCACTAGAGCTGGTGACAAACCAAGAACACTGGTGACAGTCCACTAGAGATGGTGACACTTCAAGAACTCTGGTGACAGACCACTAGATCTGGTGACACTCCAAAAACACTGGTGACAGTCCACTAGAGCTGGTGACACACCAAGAACACTGTAGACAGCCCACTAGAGCTGGTGACACACCAAGAACTCTGGTGACAGTCCACTAGAGCTGGTGACACTTCAAGAACACTGGTGACAGTCCACTAGATCTGGTGACACATCAAGAACACTGGTGACAGTCCACTAGAGCTGCTGACACTCCAAGAACTCTGGTGACAGGCCACTAGAGCTGGTGAAAGTCCACTAGAGCTGGTGACACACCAAGAACACTGGTGACAGTCCACTAGAGCTGGTGACAGTCCACTAGAGCTGGTGATACACCAGGAACACTGGTGACATCCCACTAGAGCTGGTGACACACGAAGAACACTGGTGACAGCCCACCAGAGCTGGTGACAAACCAAGAACACTGGTGACAGTCCACTAGAGATGGTGACACTCCAAGAACTCTGGTGACAGACCACTAGATCTGGTGACACTCCAAGAACACTGGTGACAGTCCACTAGAGCTGGTGACACACCAAGAACACTGTAGACAGCCCACTAGAGCTGGTGACACACAAGAACACTGGTGACAGTCCACTAGAGCTGGTGACACTTCAAGAACACTGGTGACAGTCCACTAGAGTGGTGACACATCAAGAACACTGGTGACAGTCCACTAGAGCTGGTGACAGCCCACTAGAGCTGGTGACAGACCACTAGAGCTGGTGACAGCCCACTAGAGCTGGTGACACACAATGAACACTGTTGACAGTCCTCTAGAGATGGTGACACACCAAGAACACTGGTGACAGTCCATTAGAGCTGATGACACACCAAGAACACTGGTGACAGTCCACTAGAGCTGGTGACAGTCCACTAGAGCTGGTGATACACCAGGAACACTGGTGACATCCCACTAGAGCTGGTGACACAGGAAGAACACTGGTGACAGCCCACTAGAGCTGGTGACAAACCAAGAACACTGGTGACAGTCCACTAGAGCTGGTGACACACTATGAACACTGGTGACAGTCCACTAGAGCTGGTGACACACCAAGAACACTGGTGACAGCCACTAGAGCTGTGACAGTCCACTAGAGCTGGTGACACTCCAAGAACACTGGTGACAGGCCACTAGAGCTGGTGACAGTTCACTAGAGCTGGTGACACTCCAAGAACACTGGTGATAGTCCACTAGAGCTGGTGACAGTCCACTAGAGCTGGTGACAGTCCACTAGATCTGCTGACACTCCAAGAACACTGGTGACAGGCCACTAGAGCTGGTGACAGTCCACTAGAGCTGGTGACACACCAAGAACACTGGTGACCGTCCACTAGAGCTGCTGACAGTCCACTAGAGCTGCTGACACACCAAGAACACTGGTGACAGACCACTAGAGATGGTGACACTCCAAGAACTCTGGTGACAGACCACTAGATCTGGTGACTCTCCAAGAACACTGGTGACAGTCCACTAGAGCTGGTGTCAGTCCACTAGAGCTGGTGACACACCAAGAACACTGGTGACAGACCACTAGAGCTGTTGACACTCCAAGAACTCTGGTGACAGCCCACTAGAGCTGGTGACAGTCAACTAGAGTTGGTGACACTCCTAGAACACTGGTGACAGTCCACTGGAGCTGGTGGCAGTCCACTAGAGCTGGTGACACACCAAGAACACTGGCGACAGTCCACTAGAGCTGGTGATGCACCAAAAACACTGGTGACAGTCCACTAGAGCTGGTAACACACCAAGAACGCTGGTGATAGTCCACTAGAGCTGGTGACAGTCCACTAGAACTGGTGACACACCAAGAACACTGGTGACAGTCCACTAGAGCTGGTGACAGTCCACTAGAGCTGGTGACACACCAAGAACACTGGTGACAGTCCACTAGAGCTGGTGACACACCAAGAACACTGTGACAGTCACTAGAGCTGGTGACACACCAAGAACACTGGTGACTGTCCACTAGAGCTGGTGACACACCAAGAACACTGGTGACAGCACATTGGAGCTGGTGACAGTCCACTAGAGCTGGTGATACACCAGGAACACTGGTGACATCCCACTAGAGCTGGTGACACAGGAAGAACACTGGTGACAGTCCATAGAGCTGATGACACACCAAGAACACTGGTGACAGTCCACTAGAGCTGGTGACAGTCCACTAGAGCTGGTGATACACCAGGAACACTGTGACATCCACTAGAGCTGGTGACACAGGAAGAACACTGGTGACAGCCCACTAGAGCTGGTGACAAACCAAGAACACTGGTGACAGTCCAATAGAGCTGGTGACACCATGAACCTGGTGACATCCACTAGAGCTGGTGACAGTTCACTAGAGCTGGTGACACACCAAGAACACTGGTGACAGTCCACTAGAGCTGGTGACACACCAAGAACACTGGTGACAGCCCACTAGAGCTGGTGACCACACCAGAACACTGGTGACAGCCCACTAGAGCTGGTGACACACCAAGAACACTGTGACAGTCCACTAGAGCTCGTGACACACAAGAACACTGGTGACAGCCCACTGAGCTGGTACACACCAAGAACACTGGTGACAGCCCATAGAGCTGGTGACAACCAAGAACACTGGTGACAGTCCACTAGAGCTGGTGACACACCAAGAACACTGGTGACAGTCCACTAGAGCTGGTGACACCAAGAACACTGGTGACAGCCCACTAGAGCTGGTGACAGTCCACTAGAGCTGGTGACACTCCAAGAACACTGGTGACAGCCACTAGAGCTGGTGACAGTCCACTAGAGCTGGTGACACTCCAAGAACACTGGTGATAGTCCCACTAGAGCTGGTGACAGTCCACTAGAGCTGGTGACACTCCAAGAACACTGGTGACAGGCCACTAGAGCTGGTGACAGTCCACTAGAGCTGGTGACACACCAAGAACACTGGTGACCGTCCACTAGAGCTGTGACAGTCCACTAGAGATGCTGACACACCAAGAACACTGGTGACAGTCCACTAGATGGTGACACTCCAAGAACTCTGGTGACAGCCACTAGAGCTGGTGACACTCCAAGAACACTGGTGACAGACCACTAGAGCTGTTGACACTCCAGACTCTGGTGACAGCCCACTAGAGCTGGTGACAGTCACTAGAGCTGGTGACACTCCTAGAACACTGGTGACAGTCCACTGGAGCTGGTGGCAGTCCACTAGAGCTGGTGACACCACCAAGAACACTGGTGACAGTCCACTAGAGCTGGTGACGCACCAAAAACACTGGTGACAGTCCACTAGAGCTGGTGACACACCAAGAACGCTGGTGACAGTCCACTAGAGCTGGTGACAGTCCACTAGAGTGGTGACACACCAAGAACACTGGTGACAGCCACTAGAGCTGTTGACAGTCCACTAGAGCTGGTGACACACCAAGAACACTGGTGACAGTCCACTAGAGCTGGTGACACACCAATAACACTGGTGACAGTCCACTAGAGCTGGTGACACATCAAGAACACTGGTGACTGTCCACTAGAGCTGGTGACAGCACATTGGAGCTGATAACACACCAAGAACACTGGTGACAGACCACTAGAGCTGGTGACAGTCCACTAGAGCTGGTGACACACCAAGAACACTGGTGACAGCCCACTAGCGCTGGTGACACTCCAAGAACACTGGTGACAATCCAATAGAGCTGGTGACATGCCATGAACACTGGTGACAGTCCACTAGAGCTGGTGACAGTCCACTAGAGCTGGTGACAGTCCACTAGAGCTGGTGACACACCAAGAACACTGGTGACAGTCCACTAGAGCTGGTGACACACCAAGAACACTGGTGACAGCCCACTAGAGCTGGTGACACACCAAGAACACTGGTGACAGCCCACTAGAGCTGGTGACACACCAAGAAAACTGGTGACAGTCCACTAGAACTCGTCACACACAAAGAACACTGGTGACAGCCCACTAGAGCTGGTGATACACCAAGAACACTGGTGACAGTCCACTAGAGCAGGTGACACACCAAGAACACTAGCGACAGTCCACTAGAGCTTGTGACACACCAAGAACACTGGCGACAGACCACTAGAGCTGGTGACACACCAAGAACACTGGTGACAGCCCACTAAAGCTGGTGACACACCAAGAACACTGGTGACAGTCCACTAGAGCTGGTGAAACTTCAAGAACACTGGTGACAGTCCACTAGAGCTGGTGACACATCAAGAACACTGGTGACAGTCCACTAGAGCTGGTGACAGCCCACTAGAGCTGGTGACAGCCCACTAGAGCTGGTGACAGCCCACTAGAGCTGGTGACACACAATGAACACTGTTGACAGTCCACTAGAGATGGTGACACACCAAGAACACTGGTGACAGTCCATTAGAGCTGATGACACACCAAGAACACTGGTGACAGTCCACTAGAGCTGGTGACATTCCACTAGAGCTGGTGATACACCAGGAACACTGGTGACATCCCACTAGATCTGGTGACACACGAAGAACACTGGTGACAGCCCACTAGAGCTGGTGACAAACCAAGAACACTGGTGACAGTCCACTAGAGATGGTGACACTTCAAGAACTCTGGTGACAGACCACTAGATCTGGTGACACTCCAAAAACACTGGTGACAGTCCACTAGAGCTGGTGACACACCAAGAACACTGTAGACAGCCCACTAGAGCTGGTGACACACCAAGAACTCTGGTGACAGTCCACTAGAGCTGGTGACACTTCAAGAACACTGGTGACAGTCCACTAGATCTGGTGACACATCAAGAACACTGGTGACAGTCCACTAGAGCTGCTGACACTCCAAGAACACTGGTGACAGGCCACTAGAGCTGGTGACAGTCCACTAGAGCTGGTGACACACCAAGAACACTGGTGACAGTCCACTAGAGCTGGTGACAGTCCACTAGAGCTGGTGATACACCAGGAACACTGGTGACATCCCACTAGAGCTGGTGACACACGAAGAACACTGGTGACAGCCCACCAGAGCTGGTGACAAACCAAGAACACTGGTGACAGTCCACTAGAGATGGTGACACTCCAAGAACTCTGGTGACAGACCACTAGATCTGGTGACACTCCAAGAACACTGGTGACAGTCCACTAGAGCTGGTGACACACCAAGAACACTGTAGACAGCCCACTAGAGCTGGTGACACACCAAGAACACTGGTGACAGTCCACTAGAGCTGGTGACACTTCAAGAACACTGGTGACAGTCCACTAGAGCTGGTGACACATCAAGAACACTGGTGACAGTCCACTAGAGCTGGTGACAGCCCACTAGAGCTGGTGACAGACCACTAGAGCTGGTGACAGCCCACTAGAGCTGGTGACACACAATGAACACTGTTGACAGTCCACTAGAGATGGTGACACACCAAGAACACTGGTGACAGTCCATTAGAGCTGATGACACACCAAGAACACTGGTGACAGTCCACTAGAGCTGGTGACAGTCCACTAGAGCTGGTGATACACCAGGAACACTGGTGACATCCCACTAGAGCTGGTGACACAGGAAGAACACTGGTGACAGCCCACTAGAGCTGGTGACAAACCAAGAACACTGGTGACAGTCCACTAGAGCTGGTGACACACTATGAACACTGGTGACAGTCCACTAGAGCTGGTGACACACCAAGAACACTGGTGACAGCCCACTAGAGCTGGTGACAGTCCACTAGAGCTGGTGACACTCCAAGAACACTGGTGACAGGCCACTAGAGCTGGTGACAGTTCACTAGAGCTGGTGACACTCCAAGAACACTGGTGATAGTCCACTAGAGCTGGTGACAGTCCACTAGAGCTGGTGACAGTCCACTAGATCTGCTGACACTCCAAGAACACTGGTGACAGGCCACTAGAGCTGGTGACAGTCCACTAGAGCTGGTGACACACCAAGAACACTGGTGACCGTCCACTAGAGCTGCTGACAGTCCACTAGAGCTGCTGACACACCAAGAACACTGGTGACAGACCACTAGAGATGGTGACACTCCAAGAACTCTGGTGACAGACCACTAGATCTGGTGACTCTCCAAGAACACTGGTGACAGTCCACTAGAGCTGGTGGCAGTCCACTAGAGCTGGTGACACACCAAGAACACTGGTGACAGACCACTAGAGCTGTTGACACTCCAAGAACTCTGGTGACAGCCCACTAGAGCTGGTGACAGTCAACTAGAGTTGGTGACACTCCTAGAACACTGGTGACAGTCCACTGGAGCTGGTGGCAGTCCACTAGAGCTGGTGACACACCAAGAACACTGGCGACAGTCCACTAGAGCTGGTGACGCACCAAAAACACTGGTGACAGTCCACTAGAGCTGGTAACACACCAAGAACGCTGGTGATAGTCCACTAGAGCTGGTGACAGTCCACTAGAACTGGTGACACACCAAGAACACTGGTGACAGTCCACTAGAGCTGGTGACAGTCCACTAGAGCTGGTGACACACCAAGAACACTGGTGACAGTCCACTAGAGCTGGTGACACACCAAGAACACTGGCGACAGTCCACTAGAGCTGGTGACACACCAAGAACACTGGTGACTGTCCACTAGAGCTGGTGACACACCAAGAACACTGGTGACAGCACATAGAGCTGGTGACAGTCCACTAGAGCTGGTGATACACCAGAACACTGGTGACATCCCACTAGAGCTGGTGACACAGGAAGAACACTGGTGACAGTCCATTAGAGCTGATGACACACAAGAACACTGGTGACAGTCCACTAGAGCTGGTGACAGTCCACTAGAGCTGGTGATACACCAAGAACACTGGTGACATCCACTAGAGCTGGTGACACAGGAAGAACACTGGTGACAGCCCACTAGAGCTGGTGACAACCAAGAACACTGGTGACAGTCCACTAGAGCTGGTGACACACTATGAACACTGGTGACAGTCCACTAGAGCTGGTGACCACCAAGAACACTGGTGACAGCCCACTAGAGCTGGTGACAGTCCACTAGAGCTGGTGACACTCAAGAACACTGGTGACAGGCCACTAGAGCTGGTGACAGTTCACTAGAGCTGGTGACATCCAAGAACACTGGTGACAGTCCACTAGAGCTGGTGACAGTCCACTAGAGCTGGTGACAGTCCACTAGAGCTGGTGACACTCCAAGAACACTGGTGACAGCCACTAGAGCTGGTGAAGTCCACTAGAGCTGGTGACACTCCAAGAACACTGGTGACAGTCCACTAGAGCTGGTGACAGTCCAAGAGACTGTGACAGTCCACTAGAGCTGTGACACACCAAGAACACTGGTGACAGACACTAGAGCTGGTGACACTCCAAGACCTGGTGACAGACCACTAGAGCTGGTGACTCTCCAAAACACTGGTGACAGTCACTAGAGCTGGTGGCAGTCCACTAGAGCTGGTGACACACCAAGAACACTGGTGACAGACCACTAGAGCTGTGACACTCCAAGAACTCTGGTGACAGCCCACTAGAGCTGGTGACAGTCCACTAGAGCTGGTGACACACAATGAAACACTGTTGACAGTCCACTAGAGCTGGTGACACACCAAGAACACTGGTGACAGTCCACTAGAGCTGATGAACACCAAGAACACTGGTGACAGTCCACTAGAGCTGGTGACAGCTCCACTAAGCTGGTGATACACAGGACTGGTGACATCCACTAGAGCTGGTGACCACCAAGAACACTGGTGACAGCCCACTAGAGCTGGTGACAACCACATGAACACTGGTGACAGTCCACTAGAGCTGGTGACACTCCAAGAACACTGGTGACAGTCCACTAGAGCTGGTGACAGTCCACTAGAGCTGGTGACACTCCAAGTACACTGGTGACAGTCCACTAGAAGCTGGTGACAGTCCACTAGAGCTGGTGACACTCCAAGAACACTGGTGACAGGCCACTAGAGCTGGTGACAGTCCACTAGAGCTGGTGACACACCAAGAACACTGGTGACAGTCCACTAGAGCTGGTGACACTCCAAGAACTCTGGTGACAGACCACTAGAGCTGGTGACACTCCAAGAACACTGGTGACAGCCACTAGAGCTGGTGCAGTCCACTAGAGCTGGTGACACACCAAGAACACTGGTGACAGTCCACTAGAGCTGGTGACACACCAAGAACACTGGTGACAGTCACTAGAGCTGGTGACACACCAAGAACACTGGTGACAGTCCACTAGAGCTGGTGACACACCAAGAACACTGGTGACAGTCCACTAGAGCTGGTGACACACCAAGAACACTGGTGACAGACCACTAGAGCTGGTGACAGTCCACTGAGCTGGTGACACACCAAGAACACTGGTGACAGTCCACTAGAGCTGGTGACACTCCAAGAACACTGGTGACAGTCCACTAGAGCTGGTGACAGACATTGGAGCTGATAACCACCAAGAACACTGGTGACAGTCCACTAGAGCTAGTGACAGTCCACTAGAGCTGGTGACACACCAAGAACACTGGTGACAGCCCACTAGCGCTGGTGACACTCCAAGAACACTGGTGACAATCCACTAGAGCTGTGACATGCCATGAACACTGGTGACAGCCACTAGGCTGGTGACAGTCCACTAGAGTGGTGACAGTCCACTAGAGCTGGTGACACACCAAGAACACTGGTGACAGTCCACTAGAGCTGGTGATACACACAAGAACACTGGTGACAGTCCACTAGAGCTGGTGACACACCAAGAACACTGGTGACAGCCCACTAGAGCTGGTGACACACCAAGAACACTGGTGACAGTCCACTAGAGCTGGTGACACACAAAGAACACTGGTGACAGCCCATAGAGCTGGTGATACACCAAGAACACTGGTGACAGTCCACTAGAGCAGGGACACACCCAAGAACACTAGTGACAGTCCACTAGAGCTGTGACACACCAGAACACTGGTGACAGACCACTAGAGCTGGTGACACACCAAGAACACTGGTGACAGCCCACTAGAGCTGGTGACACACCAAGAACACTGGTGACAGTCCACTAGAGCTGGTGACACTTCAAGAACACTGGTGACAGTCCACTAGAGCTGGTGACACATCAAGAACACTGGTGACAGTCCACTAGAGCTGGTGACAGCCCACTAGAGCTGGTGACAGCCCACTAGAGCTGGTGACAGCCCACTAGAGCTGGTGACACACAATGAACACTGTTGACAGTCCACTAGAGATGGTGACACACCAAGAACACTGGTGACAGTCCATTAGAGCTGATGACACCCAAGAACACTGGTGACAGTCACTAGAGCTGGTGACAGTCCACTAGAGCTGGTGATACACCAGGAACACTGGTGACATCCCACTAGAGCTGGTGACACACCAAGAACACTGGTGACAGCCCACTAGAGCTGGTGACAAACCAAGAACACTGGTGACAGTCCACTAGAGCTGGTGACACTCCAAGAACACTGGTGACAGACACTAGATCTGGTGACACTCCAAGAACACTGGGACAGTCCACTAGAGCTGGTGACACACCAAGAACACTGTGACACCCACTAGAACTGGTGAACACCAAGAAGCTGGTGACAGTCCACTAGAGCTGGTGACACTCCAAGAACACTGGTGACAGTCCACTAGAGCTGGTGACACCCAAAAACACTGGTGACAGTCCACTAGAGCTGTGACACTCCAAGAACACTGGTGACAGGCCACTAGAGCTGGTGACAGTCCACTAGAACTGGTGACACACCAAGAACACTGGTGACAGTCCACTAGAG
>WNGS01157640.1:20106-35176 GCA_020271785.1 Procambarus virginalis
AGAGCTGGTGACACACAATGAACACTGTTGACAGTCCACTAGAGATGGTGACACACCAAGAACACTGGTGACAGTCCACTAGAGCTGGTGACACACCAAGAACACTGGTGACAGTCCACTAGAGCTGGTGACAGTCCACTAGAGCTGGTGACACACCAAGAACACTGGTGACATCCCACTAGAGCTGGTGACACACCAAGAACACTGGTGACAGCCCACTAGAGCTGGTGACACAAAGAACACTGGTGACAGTCCACTAGAGCTGGTGACACACCAAGAACACGGGTGACAGTCCACTAGAGCTGGTGACACACCAGAACACTGGTGACACCCACTAGAGCTGGTGACAGTCCACTAGAGCTGGTGACACTCCAAGAACCTGGTGACAGTCCACTAGAGCTGGTGACAGTCACTAGAGCTGGTGACACTCCAAGAACACTGGACAGTCCACTAGAGCTGGTGACAGTCCCACTAGAGCTGGTGACACTCCAAGAACACTGGTGACAGGCCACTAGAGCTGGTGACAGTCCACTAGAGCTGGTGACACCCCAAGAACACTGGTGACAGTCCACTAGAGCTGGTGACAGTCCACTAGAGCTGGTGACACACCAAGAACACTGGTGACAGTCCACTAGAGCTGGTGACACTCCAGAACACTGGTGACAGACCACTAGAGCTGGTGACACTCCAAGAACACTGGTGACAGTCCACTAGAGCTGGTGACAGTCCACTAGAGCTGGTGACACACCAAGAACACTGGTGACAGACCACTAGAGCTGGTGACACTCCAAGAACACTGGTGACAGCCCTAGAGCTGGTGACAGTCCACTAGAGCTGGTGACACTCCAAGACACTGGTGACAGTCCACTGGAGCTGGTGACAGTCCACTAGAGCTGGTGACACACCAAGAACACTGGTGACAGTCCACTAGAGCTGGTGACACACCAAGAACACTGGTGACAGTCCACTAGAGCTGGTGACACACCAAGAACGCTGGTGACAGTCCACTAGAGCTGGTGACAGTCCACTAGAGCTGGTGACACCAAGAACACTGGTGACAGTCCACTAGAGCTGGTGACACACCAAGAACACTGGCGACAGTCCACTAGAGCTGGTGACACACCAAGAACACTGGTGACAGTCCACTAGAGCTGGTGACACACCAAGAACACTGGTGACAGCACATTGGAGCTGGTGACACACCAAGAACACTGGTGACAGACACTAGAACTGGTGACAGTCCACTAGAGCTGGTGACACCAAGAACACTGGTGACAGCCCACTAGAGCTGGTGACACTCCCAAGAACACTGGTGACAGTCCACTAGAGCTGGTGACACACCATGACACTGGTGACAGTCCACTAGAGCTGGTGACAGTCCCTAGAGCTGGTGACACACCAAGAACACTGGTGACAGTCCACTAGAGCTGGTGACACACCAAGAACACTGGTGACAGTCCACTAGAGCTGGTGACACACCAAGAACACTGGTGACAGTCCACTAGAGCTGGTGACAGTCCACTAGAGCTGGTGATACACCAAGAACACTGGTGACATCCCACTAGAGCTGGTGACACACCAAGAACACTGGTGACAGCCCACTAGAGCTGGTGACACACCAAGAACACTGGTGACAGTCCACTAGAGCTGGTGACACACCAAGAACACTGGTGACAGTCCACTAGAGCTGGTGAACACCAAGAACACTGGTGACAGGCCACTAGAGCTGGTGACAGTCCACTAGAGCTGGTGACACTCCAAGAACACTGGTGACAGTCCACTAGAGCTGGTGACTCCACTAGAGCTGGTGACACTCCAAGAACACTGGTGACAGGCCACTAGAGCTGGTGACAGTCCACTAGAGCTGGTGACACTCCAAGAACACTGGTGACAGTCCACTAGAGCTGGTGACAGTCCACTAGAGCTGGTGAAACACCAAGAACACTGGTGACAGTCCACTAGAGCTGGTGACACTCCAAGAACTCTGGTGACAGACCACTAGAGCTGGTGACACTCCAAGAACACTGGTGACAGTCCACTAGAGCTGGTGACAGTCCACTAGATGGTGACACACCAAGACACTGGTGACAGACCACTAGAGCTGGTGACACCCAGAACACTGGTGACAGCCCACTAGAGCTGGTGACAGTCCACTAGAGCTGGTGACACTCCAAGAACACTGGTGACAGGCCACTAGAGCTGGTGACAGTCCACTAGAGCTGGTGACACTCCAAGAACACTGGTGACAGTCCACTAGAGCTGGTGACAGTTCACTAGAGCTGGTGACACTCCAAGAACACTGGTGACAGGCCACTAGAGCTGGTGACAGTCCACTAGAGCTGGTGACACTCCATGAACACTGGTGACAGTCCACTAGAGCTGGTGACAGTCCACTAGAGCTGGTGACACACCAAGAACACTCGTGACAGTAAACTAGAACTGGTGACACACCAAGAACACTGGTGACAGACCACTAGAGCTGGTGACACTCCAAGAACACTGGTGACAGCCCACTAGAGCTGGTGACAGTCCACTAGAGCTGGTGACACTCCAAGAACACTGGTGACCTCCACTGGAGCTGGTGACAGTCCACTAGAGCTGGTGACACACCAGCAACACTGGCGACAGTCCACTACATCTGGTGACGCACCAAGAACACTAGTGACAGCCCACTAGAGCTGGTGACACACCAAGAACACTGGTGACAGTCCACTAGAGCTGGTGACACACCAAGAACACTGGTGACAGTCCACTGGAGCTGGTGACAGTCCACTAGAGCTGGTGATACACCAAGAACACTGGTGACATCCCACTAGAGCTGGTGACACACCAAGAACACTGGTGACAGCCCACTAGAGCTGGTGACACACCAAGAACACTGGTGACAGTCCACTAGAGCTGGTGACACACCAAGAACACTGGTGACAGTCCACTAGAGCTGGTGACACACCAAGAACACTGGTGACAGCCCACTAGAGCTGGTGACAGTCCACTAGAGCTGGTGACACTCCAAGAACACTGGTGACAGGCCACTAGAGCTGGTGACAGTCCACTAGAGCTGGAGACACTCCAAGAACACTGGTGACAGTCCACTAGAGCTGGTGACAGTTCACTAGAGCTGGTGACACTCCAAGAACACTGTGACAGGCCACTAGAGCTGGTGACAGTCCACTAGAGCTGGTGACACTCCAAGAACACTGGTGACAGTCCACTAGAGCTGGTGACACACCAAGAACACTGGTGACAGTCCACTGGAGCTGGTGACAGTCCACTAGAGCTGGTGATACACCAAGAACACTGGTGACATCCCACTAGAGCTGGTGACATACCAAGAACACTGGTGACAGCCCACTAGAGCTGGTGACACACCAAGAACACTGGTGACAGTCCACTAGAGCTGGTGACACACCAAGAACACTGGTGACAGTCCACTAGAGCTGGTGACACACCACGAACACTGGTGACAGCCCACTAGAGCTGGTGACACACAATGAACACTGTTGACAGTCCACTAGAGATGGTGACACACCAAGAACAGTGGTGACAGTCCACTAGAGCTGATGACACACCAAGAACACTGGTGACAGTCCACTAGACTGGTGACAGTCCACTAGCTGGTGACACATCAGGACACTGGTGACATCCACTAGAGCTGGTGACACACCAAGAACACTGGTGACAGCCACTAGAGCTGGTGACAAACCAAGAACACTGGTGACAGTCCACTAGAGCTGGTGACACACCAAGAACACTGGTGACAGTCCACTAGAGCTGGTGACAAACCAAGAACACTGGTGACAGCCCACTAGAGCTGGTGACAGTCCACTAGAGCTGGTGACACTCCAAGAACACTGGTGACAGGCCACTAGAGCTGGTGACAGTCCACTAGAGCTGGTGACACTCCAGAACACTGGTGACAGTCCACTAGAGCTGGTGACAGTCCACTGGAGCTGGTGACACTCCAAGAACACTGGTGACAGGCCACTAGAGCTGGTGACAGTCCACTAGAGCTGGTGACACACCAAGAACACTGGTGACAGTCCACTAGAGATGGTGACACTCCAAGAACTTTGGTGACAGACCACTAGATTTGGTGACACTCCAAGAACACTGGTGACAGTTCACTAGAGCTTGTGGCAGTCCACTAGAGCTGGTGACACACCAAGAACACTGGTGACAGACAACTAGAGCTGGTGACACTCCAAGAACTCTGGTGACAGCCCACTAGAGCTGGTGACAGTCCACTAGAGCTGGTGACACTCCAAGGACACTGGTGACAGTCCACTGGAGCTGGTGACAGCCCACTAGAGCTGGTGACAGCCCACTAGAGCTGGTGACAGCCCACTAGAGCTGGTGACACACAATGAACACTGTTGACAGTTCACTAGAGATGGTGACACACCAAGAACACAGGTGACAGTCCATTAGAGCTGATGACACACCAAGAACACTGGTACAGTCCACTAAAGCTGGTGACAGTCCACTAGAGCTGGTGATACACCTGGAACACTGGTGACATCCCACTAGAGCTGGTGACACACAAAACACTGGTGACAGCCCACTAGAGCTGGTGACAAACCAAGAACACTGGTGACAGTCCACTAGAGCTGGTGACACACCAAGAACTCGGGTGACAGTCCACTAGAGCTGGTGACACACCAAGAACACTGGTGACAGCCCATAGAGCTGGTGACAGTCCACTAGAGCTGGTGTACTCCAAGACACTGGTGACAGGCCACTAGATCTGGTGACAGTTCACTAGAGCTGTGACACTCCAAGAACACTGGTGACAGTCCACTAGAGCTGGTGACACACCAAGAACACTGGTGACAGTCCAGGAGCTGGTGACAGTCCACTAGAGCTGGTGACACACCAAGAACACTGGTGACATCCCACTAGAGCTGGTGACACACCAAGAACACTGGTGACAGTCCACTAGAGCTGGTGACACACCAAGAACACTGGTGACAGTCCACTAGAGCTGGTGACACACCAAGAACACTGGTGACAGTCCACTAGAGCTGGTGACACACCAAGAACACTGGTGACAGCCCACTAGAGCTGGTGACAGTCCACTAGAGCTGGTGACACTCCAAGAACACTGGTGACACCACTAGAGCTGGTGACAGTCCACTAGAGCTGGTGACACTCCAAGAACACTGGTGACAGTCCACTAGAGCTGGTGACAGTCCACTAGAGCTGGTGACACTCCAAGAACACTGGTGACAGGCCACTAGAGCTGGTGACAGTCCACTAGAGCTGGTGACACTCCAAGAACACTGGTGACAGTCCACTAGAGCTGGTGACACACCAAGAACACTGGTGACAGTCCACTGGAGCTGGTGACAGTCCACTAGAGCTGGTGACACACCAAGAACACTGGTGACATCCACTAGAGCTGGTGACACACCAAGAACACTGGTGACAGCCCACTAGAGCTGGTGACACACCAAGAACACTGGTGACAGTCCACTAGAGCTGGTGACACACCAAGAACACTGGTGACAGTCCACTAGAGCTGGTGACACACCAAGAACACTGGTGACAGCCCACTAGAGCTGGTGACAGTCCACTAGAGCTGGTGACACTCCAAGAACACTGGTGACAGTCCACTAGAGCTGGTGACACTCCAAGAACACTGGTGACAGTCCACTAGAGCTGGTGACAGTCCACTAGAGCTGGTGACACTCCAAGAACACTGGTGACAGGCCACTAGAGCTGGTGACAGTCCACTAGAGCTGGTGACACTCCAAGAACACTGGTGACAGTCCACTGGAGCTGGTGACAGTCCACTAGAGCTGGTGACACACCAAGAACACTGGTGACAGTCCACTAGAGCTGGTGACACTCCAAGAATTCTGGTGACAAACCACTAGAGCTAGTGACACTCCAAGAACACTGGTGACAGTCCACTAGAGCTGGTGACACTCCAAGAACACTGGTGACAGTCCACTAGAGCTGGTGACAGTCCACTAGAGCTGGTGACACACCAAGAACACTGGTGACAGTCCACTAGAGCTGGTGACAGTCCACTAGAGCTGGTGACACTCCAAGAACACTGGTGACAGTCCACTAGAGCTGGTGACAGTCCACTAGAGCTGGTGACACACCAAGAACACTGGTGACAGACCACTAGAGCTGGTGACACTCCAAGAACACTGGTGACAGCCCACTAGAGCTGGTGACAGTCCACTAGAGCTGGTGACACTCAAGAACACTGGTGACAGGCCACTAGAGCTGGTGACAGTCCACTAGAGCTGGTGACACTCCAGAACACTGGTGACAGTCCACTAGAGCTGGTGACAGTCCACTAGAGCTGGTGACACTCCAAGAACACTGGTGACAGGCCACTAGAGCTGGTGACAGTCCACTAGAGCTGGTGACACTCCAAGAACACTGGTGACAGTCCTCTAGAGCTGGTGACAGTCCACTAGAGCTGGTGACACACCAAGAACACTCGTGACAGTAAACTAGAACTGGTGACACACCAAGAACACTGGTGACAGACCACTAGAGCTGGTGACACTCCAAGAACACTGGTGACAGCCCACTAGAGCTGGTGACAGTCCACTAGAGCTGGTGACACTCCAAGAACACTGGTGACAGTCCATTGGAGCTGGTGACAGTCCACTAGAGCTGGTGACACACCAGAACACTGGTGACAGTCCACTATCTGGTGACGCACCAAGACCACTGGTGACAGCCACTAGAGCTGGTGACACACCAAGAACACTGGTGACACACCAAGAACACTGGTGACAGTCCACTAGAGCTGGTGACAGTCCACTAGAGCTGGTGACACACCAGAACACTGGTGACAGTCCACTAGAGCTGGTGACGCACCAAGAACACTGGTGACAGCCCACTAGAGCTGGTGACACACCAAGAACACTGGTGACAGTCCACTAGAGCTGGTGACACACCAAGAACACTGGTGACAGTCCACTAGAGCTGGTGACACACCAAGAACACTGGTGACAGTCCACTAGAGCTGGTGACAGTCCACTAGAGCTGGTGACACTCCAAGAACACTGGTGACAGCCCACTAGAGCTGGTGACAGTCCACTAGAGCTGGTGACACTCCAAGAACACTGGTGACAGTCCACTAGAGCTGGTGACAGTCCACTAGAGCTGGTGACACTCCAAGAACACTGGTGACAGGCCACTAGAGCTGGTGACAGTCCACTAGAGCTGGTGACACTCCAAGAACACTGGTGACAGTCCACTAGAGCTGGTGACAGTCCACTAGAGCTGGTGACACACCAAGAACACTGGTGACAGTCCACTAGAGCTGGTGACACTCCAAGAACTCTGGTGACAGACCACTAGAGCTGGTGACACTCCAAGAACACTGGTGACAGTCCACTAGAGCTGGTGACAGTCCACTAGAGCTGGTGACACACCAAGAACACTGGTGACAGACCACTAGAGCTGGTGACACTCCAAGAACACTGGTGACAGCCCACTAGAGCTGGTGACAGTCCACTAGAGCTGTTGACACTCCAAGAACACTGGTGACAGTCCACTGGAGCTGGTGACAGTCCACTAGAGCTGGTGACACACCAAGAACACTGTGACAGTCCACTAGAGCTGGTGACACACCAAGAACACTGGTGACAGTCCACTAGAGCTGGTGACACACCAAGAACACTGGTGACAGTCCACTAGAGCTGGTGACAGTCCACTAGAGCTGGTGACACACCAAGAACACTGGTGACAGTCCACTAGAGCTGGTGACACTCCAAGAACACTGGTGACAGCCACTAGAGCTGGTGACAGTCCACTAGAGCTGGTGACACTCCAAGAACACTGGTGACAGGCCACTAGAGCTGGTGACAGTCCACTAGAGCTGGTGACACTCCAAGAACACTGGTGACAGTCCACTAGAGCTGGTGACACACCAAGAACACTGGTGACAGTCCACTAGAGCTGGTGACAGTCCACTAGAGCTGGTGACACACCAAGAACACTGGTGACATCCACTAGAGCTGGTGACATACCAAGAACACTGGTGACAGCCCACTAGAGCTGGTGACACACCAAGAACACTGGTGACAGTCCACTAGAGCTGGTGACACACCAAGAACACTGGTGACAGTCCACTAGAGCTGGTGACACACCAAGAACACTGGTGACAGCCCACTAGAGCTGGTGACAGTCCACTAGAGCTGGTGACACTCCAAGAACACTGGTGACAGTCCACTAGAGCTGGTGACAGTCCACTAGAGCTGGTGACACTCCAAGAACACTGGTGACAGTCCACTAGAGCTGGTGACAGTCCACTAGAGCTGGTGACACTCCAAGAACACTGGTGACAGTCCACTAGAGCTGGTGACAGTCCACTAGAGCTGGTGACACACCAAGAACACTGGTGACAGTCCACTAGAGCTGGTGACACTCCAAGAACACTGGTGACAAACCACTAGAGCTGGTGACACTCCAAGAACACTGGTGACAGTCCACTAGAGCTGGTGACAGTCCACTAGAGCTGGTGACACACCAAGAACACTGGTGACAGTCCACTAGAGCTGGTGACACTCCAAGAACACTGGTGACAGGCCACTAGAGCTGGTGACAGTCCACTAGAGCTGGTGACACTCCAAGAACACTGGTGACAGTCCACTGGAGCTGGTGACAGTCCACTAGAGCTGGTGACACACCAGAACACTGGTGACAGTCCACTAGAGCTGGTGACGCACAAGAACACTGGTGACAGTCCACTAGAGCTGGTGACACACCAAGAACACTGGTGACAGCCCACTAGAGCTGGTGACAGTCCACTAGAGCTGGTGACACTCCAAGAACACTGGTGACAGTCCACTAGAGCTGGTGACAGTCCACTAGAGCTGGTGACACTCCAAGAACACTGGTGACAGGCCACTAGAGCTGGTGACAGTCCACTAGAGCTGGTGACACTCCAAGAACACTGGTGACAGTCCACTAGAGCTGGTGACAGTCCACTAGAGCTGGTGACACACCAAGAACACTGGTGACAGTCCACTAGAGCTGGTGACACTCCAAGAACTCTGGTGACAGACCACTAGAGCTGGTGACACTCCAAGAACACTGGTGACAGTCCACTAGAGCTGGTGACAGTCCACTAGAGCTGGTGACACACCAAGAACACTGGTGACAGACCACTAGAGCTGGTGACACTCCAAGAACACTGGTGACAGCCACTAGAGCTGGTGACAGTCCACTAGAGCTGGTGACACTCCAAGAACACTGGTGACAGTCCACTGGAGCTGGTGACAGTCCACTAGAGCTGGTGACACACCAGGAACACTGGCGACAGTCCACTAGATTTGGTGACGCACCAAGAACACTGGTGACAGTCCACTAGAGCTGGTGACACACCAAGAACACTGGTGACAGTCCACTAGAGCTGGTGACAGTCCACTAGAGCTGGTGACACACCAAGAACACTGGTGACAGTCCACTAGAGCTGGTGACAGTCCACTAGAGCTGGTGACACTCCAAGAACACTGGTGACAGTCCACTAGAGCTGGTGACAGTCCACTAGATCTGGTGACACACCAAGAACACTGGTGACAGACCACTAGAGCTGGTGACACTCCAAGAACACTGGTGACAGCCCACTAGAGCTGGTGACAGTCCACTAGAGCTGGTGACACTCCAAGAACACTGGTGACAGGCCACTAGAGCTGGTGACAGTCCACTAGATCTGGTGACACTCCAAGAACATTGGTGACAGTCCACTAGAGCTGGTGACAGTCCACTAGAGCTGGTGACACTCCAAGAACACTGGTGACAGGCCACTAGAGCTGGTGACAGTCCACTAGAGCTGGTGACACTCCAAGAACACTGGTGACATTCCTCTAGAGCTGGTGACAGTCCACTAGAGCTGGTGACACACCAAGAACACTGGTGACAGTCCACTAGAGCTGGTGACACACCAAGAACACTGGTGACAGACCACTAGAGCTGGTGACACTCCAAGAACACTGGTGACCGCCCACTAGAGCTGGTGACAGTCCACTAGAGCTGGTGACACTCCAAGAACACTGGTGACAGTCCACTGGAGCTGGTGACAGTCCACTAGAGCTGGTGACACACCAGCAACACTGGCGACAGTCCACTACATCTGGTGACGCACCAAGAACACTGGTGACAGCCCACTAGAGCTGGTGACACACCAAGAACACTGGTGACAGTCCACTAGAGCTGGTGACACACCAAGAACACTGGTGACAGTGCACTGGAGCTGGTGACAGTCCACTAGAGCTGGTGACACACCAGCAACACTGGTGACAGTCCACTACAGCTGGTGACACACCAAGAACACTGGTGACAGCCCACTAGAGCTGGTAACACACCAAGAACACTGGTGACAGTCCACTAGAGCTGGTGACACACCAAGAACACTGGTGACAGTCCACTAGAGCTGGTGACACACCAAGAACACTGGTGACAGTCCACTGGAGCTGGTGACAGTCCACTAGAGCTGGTGACACTCCAAGAACACTGGTGACAGCCACTAGAGCTGGTGACAGTCCACTAGAGCTGGTGACACTCCAAGAACACTGGTGACAGTCCACTAGAGCTGGTGACAGTCCACTAGAGCTGGTGACACTCCAAGAACACTGGTGACAGCCACTAGAGCTGGTGACAGTCCACTAGAGCTGGTGACACTCCAAGAACACTGGTGACAGTCCACTAGAGCTGGTGACAGTCCACTAGAGCTGGTGACACACCAAGAACACTGGTGACAGTCCACTAGAACTGGTGACACTCCAAGAACACTGGTGACAGTCCACTAGAGCTGGTGACACACCAAGAACACTGGTGACAGTCCACTAGAGCTGGTGACAGTCCACTAGAACTGGTGACACACCAGAACACTGGAAACAGACCACTAGAGCTGGTGACACTCCAAGAGCTGGTGACAGCCCACTAGGCTGGTGACAGTCCACTAGAGCTGGTGACACTCCAAGAACACTGGTGACAGTCCACTGGAGCTGGTGACAGTCCACTACAGCTGGTGACACACCAGCAACACTGGCGACAGTCCACTAGATCTGGTGACGCACCAAGAACACTGGTGACAGTCCACTAGAGCTGGTGACACACCAAGAACACTGGTGACAGTCCACTAGAGCTGGTGACACACCAACGTTGTGTGTCACCAGCTCTAGTGGACTGTCACATAGCTCACCAGTCGGGACTATCACCAGCTCTAGTGGACTGTCACCAGTGTTCTTGGTGTGTCACCAGCTCTTAGTGGACTGTCACCAGTGTTCTTGGTGTGTCACCAGCTCTAGTGGACTGTCACCAGTGTTCTTGGGTGTCACCGCTCTAGTGGACTGTCACCAGCTCTAGTGGACTGTCGCCAGTGTTCTTGGAGTGTCACCAGCTCTAGTGGACTGTCACCAGTGTTCTTGGTGTGTCACCAGCTCTAGTGGACTGTCACCAGCTCTAGTGGACTGTCGCCAGTGTTCTTGGAGTGTCACAGCTCTAGTGGTGTCACCAGTGTTCTTGATGTGTCACCAGCTCTAGTGGACTGTCACCAGTGTTCTTGGTGTGTGTCACCAGCTCTAGTGGACTGTCACCAGCTCTAGTGGACTGTCACCAGTGTTCTTGGTGTGTCACCAGCTCTAGTGGACTGTCACCAGCTCTAGTGGACGTGTCACCAGTGTTCTTGGTGTGTCACAGCTCTAGTGGACTGTCACCAAGCTCTGTGACTGTCACCAGCTCTAGTGGACTGTCACCAGCTCTAGTGGACTGTCACCAGCTCTAGTGGACTGTCACCAGCTCTAGTGGACTGTCACCAGTGTTCTTGGAGTGTCACCAGCTCTTGGACGTGTGACTGTGCACCAGCTCTAGTGGACTGTCACCAGCTCTAGTGGACTGTCACAGTGTTCTGGTGCTCACCAGCTCTAGTGGACTGTCACCAGTGTTCTTGGTGGTCACCAGCTCTAGTGGACTGTCACCAGCTCTTAGTGGACTGTCACCAGTGTTCTTGGTGTGTCACCAGCTCTAGTGGACTGTCACCAGTGTTCTTGGTGTGTCACCAGTCTAGTGGGCTGTCACCAGTGTTCTTGTGTGTCACCAGCTCTAGTGGACTGTCACCAGTGTTCTTGGTGTGTCACCAGCTCTAGTGAGTACCATGTGCTGACCAGCTCTAGTGGACTGTCACCAGCTCTACTGGACTGTCACCAGTGTTCTTGGAGTGTCACAAGCTCTACTGACTGTCACCAGTGTTCTTGGTGTGTCACCAGCTCTAGTGGACTGTCACCAGTTGTTCATGGTGTGTCACCAGCTCTAGTGGACTTCACCAGTTGTTCTTGGTGTGTCACCAGCTCTAGTGGACTGTCACCAGTGTTCTTGGTGTGTCACCAGCTCTAGTGGCTGTCACCAGTGTTCTTGGTGTGTCACCAGCTTTAGTGGACTGTCACCAGCTCTAGTGGACTGTCACCAGTGTTCTTGGAGTGTCACCAGCTCTAGTGGACTGTCACCAGTGTTCTTGGTGTGTCACCAGCTCTAGTGGACTGTCACCAGTGTTCTTGGTGTGTCACCAGCTCTAGATGTGACTGTCACCAGTCTTGGTGTCACCAGTCAGTGGACTGTCACCAGTGTGTCCATTGGATGTGTCACCAGCTCTAGTGGGCACATGTCACCAGTGTTCTTGGTGTGTCACCAGCTCTAGTGGCTGTATGTTACCAGTGTTCTTGTGTGTGTCACCAGCTCTAGTGGGTGTGCTGGTCACTGAGTGTTCTGTGGTGTGTCACCAAGTCTCTAGTGGACTGTCACCAGTGTTCTTGGTGTGTCACCAGCTCTAGTGGACTGTCACCTAGTGGACTGTCACCAGTGTTCTTGGTGCGTCACCAGCTCTAGTGGACTGTCACCAGCTCTAGTGGAGTCTGTCACCAGTTCTAGCTTAGTGGGCTGTCACCAGCTCTTAGTGGACTGTCACCAGCTCTAGTGGACTGTCACCAGTCTAGTGGTGTCGTGTTGGTGTGTCACCAGCTCTAGTGGACTGTCACCAGCTCTAGTGGACTGTCACCAGTGTTCTTGGTGTGTCACCAGCTCTAGTGGACTGACTCACTATAAGCTCTAGTGGACGTGTGCTGGGTACCAGCTCTAGTGAACTTTCACCAGCTCTAGTGGACTGTCACCAGTTCTGCCCGTCTAGTGAGACTGTCACCAGTGTTCTTGGTGTGTCACCAGATTGTAGTGGACTGTCACCAGCTCTAGTGGACTGTCACCAGCTCTAGTGGACTGTCACTAGTGTTCTTGGTGGTCACCAGCTCTAGTGGACTGTCACCAGTGTTCTGGTGTGTCACCAGCTCTAGTGGACTGTCACCAGTGTTCTTGGTGCGTCACCAGCTCTAGTGGACTGTCACCAGTCTCTAGTGGTGCTGTCACCAGCTCTAGTGGGCTGTCACCAGCTCTAGTGGACTGTCACCAGCTCCTGTGGACTGTCAGCTTGAGCTCTAGTGGACTGTCACCAGTGTTCTTGGTGTGTCACCAGTCTGTAGTGGACTGTCACCAGTGTTCTTGGAGTGTCACCAGCTCTAGTGGACTGTCACCAGTGTTCTTGGTGTGTCACCACTCTAGTGGACTGTCGCCAGTGTTCTTGGTGTGTCACCAGCTCTAGTGGACTGTCACGCTAGGCTCACAGCTCTAGTGGACTGTCACCAGTGTTCTTGGGTGTCACAGCTCTAGTGGACTGTCACCAGTGTTCTTGGTGTTCACCAGCTCTAGTGCTGTCACCAGTGTTCTTGGAGTGTCACCAGCTCTAGTGGACTGTCACCAGCTCTAGTGGACTGTCACCAGTGTTCTTGGAGTGTCACCAGCTCTAGTGGACTGTCACCAGTGTTCTTGGTGTGTCCACAGCTCTAGTGGACTGTCACCAGCTCTAGTGGGACTGTCAGCCAGTGTTCTTGGAGTGTCACAAGCTCTAGTGGACACTGTCACCAGTGTTCTTGGATGTGTCACCAGCTCTAGTGGACTGTCACCAGTGTTCTTGTTGTGTCACCAGCTCTAGTGGACTGTCACCAGTGTTCTGTGGTGTGTCACCAGCTCTAGTGGACTGTCACCAGCTCTAGTGGACTGTCACCAGTGTTCTTGGTGTGTCACCAGCTCTAGTGGACTGTCACCAGAAGCTCTAGTGTACTGTCACCAGCTCTAGTGGACTGTCACCAGCTCAACTTAGTGGACTGTCACCAGCTCTAGTGGACTGTCACCAGCTCTAGTGGACTATCACCAGTGTTCTTGGAGTGTCACCAGCTCTAGTGGACTGTCACCAGCTCTAGTGGACTGTCACTGTAGTGTTTCTGGTGGTCACCAGCTCTAGTGGACTGTCACCAGTGTTCATGGTGTCGTCACCAGCTCTATGTGGACTGTCACCAGTTTTGGTACGCTCTAGTGGACTGTCACCAGTGTTCTTGGTGTGTCACCAGCTCTAGTGGCTGTCACCAGTGTTCTTGGTGTGTCACCAGCTCTAGTGGGCTGTCACCAGTGTTCTTGTGTGTCACCAGCTCTAGTGGACTTCACCAGTGTTCTTGGTGTGTCACCAGCTCTAGTGGATGACTGTCACCAGCTCTAGTGGACTGTCACCAGCTCTAGTGGACTGTCACCAGTGTTCTTGGTGTGTCACAAGCTCTATGACTGTCACCAGTGTTCTTGGTGTGTCACCAGCTCTAGTGGACTGTCACAAGTGTTCGTAGTGTGTCAACCAGCTCTAGTGGACTGTCACCAGTGTTCTTGGTGTGTCACCAGCTCTAGTGGACTGTCACCAGTGTTCTTGGTGTGTCACCAGCTCTAGTGGACTGTCTCACCAGTAGTGCTCACTGTTCTGGTGTGTCACACCAGCTCTAGTGGACTGTCACCAGCTCTAGTGGACTGTCACCAGTGTTCTTGGAGTGTCACCAGCTCTAGTGGACTGTCACCAGTGTTCTTGGTGTGTCACCAGCTCTATGGACTGTTCACCAGCTCTAGTGGACTGTCACCAGTGTTCTTGGTGTGTCACCAGCTCTAGTGGACTGTCACCAGTGTTTTGGTGTGTCACCAGCTCTAGTGGACTGTCACCAGTGTTCTTGGTGTGTCA
>WNGS01157640.1:35201-55193 GCA_020271785.1 Procambarus virginalis
TCTGTCACCAGAGTTCTTGGGAGTGTCACCAGCTCTAGTGGACTGTCACCAGTGTTCTTGGTGTGTCACCAGCTCTAGTGGACTGTCACCAGCTCTAGTGGACTGTCACCAGTGTTCTTGGTAGTGCACCAGGTCTAGTGGTCTGTCACCAGAAGTTCTTGGAGTGTCACCAGCTCTAGTGGACTGTCATTAGTGTTCTTGGTGTTCACCAGCTCTAGTGGACTGTCACCAGCTCTAGTGGACTGTCACCAGTGATCTGGTGTGTCCAGCTCTAGGACTGTCACCAGCTCTAGTGGACTGTCACCAGTGTTCTTGGTGTGTCACCAGCTCTAGTGGACTGTCACCGTGTTCTTGGTGCGTCACCATCTAGTGGACTGTCGCCAGTGTTCTGGTGTGTCACCAGCTCTAGTGGACTGTCACCAGCTCCAATGGACTGTCACCAGTGTTCTTGGAGTGTCACCAGCTCTAGTGGACTGTCACCAGCTCTAGTGGGCTGTCACCAGTGTTCTTGGAGTGTCACCAGTCTCTAGTGGTCTGTCACCAGTGTTCTGTGTGAAGCTCTGTGATGTCACCAGCTCTAGTGGACTGTCACCAGCTCTAGTGGACTGTCACCAGTGTTCTTGGAGTGTCACTAGCTCTAGTGGTTGTCACCAGCAGTTCTTGGAGTGTCACCAGCTCTAGTGGACTGTCACCAGTGTTCTTGGTGTGTCACCAGCTCTAGTGGACTGTCACCAGCTCCCAGTGGACTGTCACCAGTGTTCTTGGAGTGTCATCAGCTCTAGTGGACTGTCACCAGCTCTAGTGGCCTGTCACCAGTGTTCTTGGAGTGTCACCAGCTCTAGTGGACAACACTGGCGACAGTCCACTAGAGTTGGTGACACACCAAGAACACTGGTGACAGTCCACTAGAGCTGGTGACACTCAAGAACACTGGTGACAGTCCACTACAGATGGTGACACACCAAGAACACTGGTGACAGTCCACTAGAGCTGCTGACAGTCAACAGGAGCTGGTGACAGTCCACTAGAGCTGGTGACAGCCCACTAGAGCTGGTGACAGCCCACTAGAGATGGTGACAGTCCACTAGAGCTGGTGACGCACCAAGAACACTGGTGACAGTCCACAAGAGCTGGTGACGCACCATGAACACTGGTGACAGTCCACTAGAGCTGGTGACGCATCATGAACCACTAGTGACAGTCCACTAGAGCTGGTGACAGTCCACTAGAGCTGGTGACAGTCCACTAAATCTGGTGAACACCAAGAACACTGGTGACAGTTCACTAGAGCTGGTGACAGTCCACTAGAGCTGGTGAAAGTCACTAGAGCTGGTGACACTCCACTAGAGCTTTGACAGTCCACATAGAGCTGGTGACACACCAAGAACACTGGTGACAGTCCACTAGAGCTGGTGACAGTCCACTAGAGCTGGTGAACACAACAAGAACACTGGTGACAGTAAATAGAGCTGGTGACAGTCCACTAGAGCTGGTGACAGCCCACTAGAGCTGGTGACAGCCCACTAGAGCTGGTGACAGTCCACTAGAGCTGGTGACGCACCAAGAACACTGGTGACAGTCCACTAGAGCTAGTGACACACCAAGAACACTGGTGACAGTCCACTAGAGCTTGTGAAACACCAAGAACACTAGTGACAGCCCACTAGAGCTGGTGACACACCAAGAAAAGACAGTGACTGGGTCTATAGTCTACTAGAGCTGTGACACACCAAGAACACTGGTGACAGCCACTAGAGCTGGTGACACATCAAGAACACTGGTGACAGTCCACTAGAGCTGGTGACAGTCCATTAGAGCTGGTGACACACCAAGAACACTGGTGACAGTCCACTAGAGCTGGTGACACACCAAGAACACTGTGACAGCCACTAGAGCTGGTGACACTCCAAGAACACTGGTGACAGTCCACTAGAGCTGGTGACAGTCCACTAAGCTGGTGACACACCAAGAACACTGGTGACAGCCCACTAGAGCTGGTGACACACCAAGAACAACTGGTGACAGTCCACTAGAGCTGGTGACACACCAAGAACAATGGTGATAGTCCACTAGAGCTGGTGACACACCATGAACAATGGTGACAGTCCACTAGAGCTGTGACACACCAAGAAACACTGGTGACAGTGCAGTAGAGTTGTGACACACCAAGAACACTGGTGACAGTCCAGTAGAGCTGGTGACAGTCCACTAGAGCTGGTGACAGTCTACTAGAGCTGGTGACACACCAAGAACACTGGTGACAGTCCACTAGAGCTGGTGACACACGAAGAACACTGGTGACAGCCCACTAGAGCTGGTGACACACCAAGAACACTGGTGACAGCACACTAGAGCTGGTGACACACCAAGAACACTGGTGACAGTCCACTAAAACTGGTGACAGTCCACAAGAGCTGGTGACGCACCATGAACACTGGTGACAGTCCACTAGAGCTGGTGACGCACCATGAACACTAGTGACAGTCCACTAGAGCTGGTGACAGTCCACTAGAGCTGGTGACAGTCCACTAAAGCTGGTGACACTCCAAGAACACTGGTGACAGTCCACTAGAGCTGGTGACAGTCCACTAGAGCTGGTGACAGTCCACTAGAGCTGGTGACAGTCCACTAGAGCTGGTGACAGTACACTAGAGCTTTTGACAGTCCACTAGAGCTAGTGACACACCAAGAACACTGGTGACAGTCCACTAGAGCTGGTGACAGTCCACTAGAGCTGGTGACACACCAAGAACACTGGTGACAGTCCACTAGAGCTGGTGACAGTCCACTAGAGCTGGTGACACAACAAGAACACTGGTGACAGTCCACTAGAGCTGGTGACACATCAAGAACACTGGTGACATTCCACTAGAGCTTGTGACACTCCAAGAACACTGGCGACAGTCCACTAGAGCTGGTGACAGTCCACTAGAGCTGATGACACACCAAGAACACTGGTGACAGTCCACTAGAGCTGGTGACACTCCAAGAACACTGGCGACAGTCCACTAGAGCTGGTGACAGTCCACTAGAGATGGTGACACTCCAAGAACACTGGTGACAGTCCACTAGAGCTGGTGACACACCAAGAACACTGGTGACAGTCCACTAAAGCTGGTGACACACCAAGAACACTGGTGACAGTCCACTAGAGCTGGTGATAGTCCACTTGAGCTTGTGACAGTCCACTAGAGCTGGTGACACACAACGAACACTGGCGACAGTCCACTAGAGTTGGTGACACACCAAGAACACTGGTGACAGTCCACTAGAGCTGGTGACACTCCAAGAACACTGGTGACAGTCCACTACAGATGGTGACACACCAAGAACACTGGTGACAGTCCACTAGAGCTGCTGACAGTCCACAGGAGCTGGTGACAGTCCACTAGAGCTGGTGACAGCCCACTAGAGCTGGTGACAGCCCACTAGAGCTGGTGACAGTCCACTAGAGCTGGTGACGCACCAAGAACACTGGTGACAGTCCACAAGAGCTGGTGACGCACCATGAACACTGGTGACAGTCCACTAGAGCTGGTGACGCATCATGAACACTAGTGACAGTCCACTAGAGCTGGTGACAGTCCACTAGAGCTGGTGACAGTCCACTAAATCTGGTGACACTCCAAGAACACTGGTGACAGTTCACTAGAGCTGGTGACAGTCCACTAGAGCTGGTGAAAGTCCACTAGAGCTGGTGACACTCCACTAGAGCTTTTGACAGTCCACTAGAGCTGGTGACACACCAAGAACACTGGTGACAGTCCACTAGAGCTGGTGACAGTCCACTAGAGCTGGTGACACACCAAGAACACTGGTGACAGTCCACTAGAGCTGGTGACAGTCCACTAGAGCTGGTGACAGCCCACTAGAGCTGGTGACAGCCCACTAGAGCTGGTGACAGTCCACTAGAGCTGGTGACGCACCAAGAACACTGGTGACAGTCCACTAGAGCTAGTGACACACCAAGAACACTGGTGACAGTCCACTAGAGCTTGTGACACACCAAGAACACTAGTGACAGCCCACTAGAGCTGGTGACACACCAAGAACACTGGTCATAGTCTACTAGAGCTGGTGACACACCAAGAACACTGGTGACAGCCCACTAGAGCTGGTGACACATCAAGAACACTGGTGACAGTCCACTAGAGCTGGTGACAGTCCATTAGAGCTGGTGACACACCAAGAACACTGGTGACAGTCCACTAGAGCTGGTGACACACCAAGAACACTGGTGACAGTCCACTAGAGCTGGTGACACTCCAAGAACACTGGTGACAGTCCACTAGAGCTGGTGACAGTCCACTAAAGCTGGTGACACACCAAGAACACTGGTGACAGCCCACTAGAGCTGGTGACACACCAAGAACACTGGTGACAGTCCACTAGAGCTGGTGACACACCAAGAACAATGGTGATAGTCCACTAGAGCTGGTGACACACCATGAACAATGGTGACAGTCCACTAGAGCATGTGACACACCAAGAACACTGGTGACAGTGCAGTAGAGCTTGTGACACACCAAGAACACTGGTGACAGTCCAGTAGAGCTGGTGACAGTCCACTAGAGCTGGTGACAGTCCACTAGAGCTGGTGACACACCAAGAACACTGGTGACAGTCCACTAGAGCTGGTGACACACGAAGAACACTGGTGACAGCCCACTAGAGCTGGTGACACACCAAGAACACTGGTGACAGCACACTAGAGCTGGTGACACACCAAGAACACTGGTGACAGTCCACTAAAATGGTGACAGTCCACAAGAGCTGGTGACGCACCATGAACACTGGTGACAGTCCACTAGAGCTGGTGACGCACCATGAACACTAGTGACAGTCCACTAGAGCTGGTGACAGTCCACTAGAGCTGGTGACAGTCCACTAAAGCTGGTGACACTCCAAGAACACTGGTGACAGTCCACTAGAGCTGGTGACAGTCCACTAGAGCTGGTGACAGTCCACTAGAGCTGGTGACAGTCCACTAGAGCTGGTGACAGTACACTAGAGCTTGTGACAGTCCACTAGAGCTGGTGACACACCAAGAACACTGGTGACAGTCCACTAGAGCTGGTGACAGTCCACTAGAGCTGGTGACACACCAAGAACACTGGTGACAGTCCACTAGAGCTGGTGACAGTCCACTAGAGCTGGTGACACAACAAGAACACTGGTGACAGTCCACTAGAGCTGGTGACACATCAAGAACACTGGTGACATTCCACTAGAGCTTGTGACACTCCAAGAACACTGGCGACAGTCCACTAGAGCTGGTGACAGTCCACTAGAGCTGATGACACACCAAGAACACTGGTGACAGTCCACTAGAGCTGGTGACACTCCAAGAACACTGGCGACAGTCCACTAGAGCTGGTGACAGTCCACTAGAGCTGGTGACACTCCAAGAACACTGGTGACAGTCCACTAGAGCTGGTGACACACCAAGAACACTGGTGACAGTCCACTAAAGCTGGTGACACACCAAGAACACTGGTGACAGTCCACTAGAGCTGGTGATAGTCCACTTGAGCTTGTGACAGTCCACTAGAGCTGGTGACACACAACGAACACTGGCGACAGTCCACTAGAGTTGGTGACACACCAAGAACACTGGTGACAGTCCACTAGAGCTGGTGACACTCCAAGAACACTGGTGACAGTCCACTACAGATGGTGACACACCAAGAACACTGGTGACAGTCCACTAGAGCTGCTGACAGTCCACAGGAGCTGGTGACAGTCCACTAGAGCTGGTGACAGCCCACTAGAGCTGGTGACAACCACTAGAGCTGGTGACAGTCCACTAGAGCTGGTGACGCACCAAGAACACTGGTGACAGTCCACTAGAGCTGGTGACGCACCAAGAACACTGGTGACAGTCCACTAGAGCTGGTGACACACCAAGAACACTGGTGACAGTCCACTAGAGCTGGTGCACGTGACAGTCACTAGAGCTGGTGACAGTCCACTAAATCTGGTGACACTCCAAGAACACTGGTGACAGTCCACTAGAGCTGGTGACAGTCCACTAGAGCTGGTGACAGTCCACTAGAGCTGGTGACACTCCACTAGAGCTTTTGACAGTCCACTAGAGCTGGTGACACACCAAGAACACTGGTGACAGTCCACTAGAGCTGGTGACAGTCCACTAGAGCTGGTGACACACCAAGAACACTGGTGACAGTCCACTAGAGCTGGTGACAGTCCACTAGAGCTGGTGACAGCCCACTAGAGCTGGTGACAGCCCACTAGAGCTGGTGACAGTCCACTAGAGCTGGTGACACACAAGAACACTGGTGACAGTCCACTAGAGCTGGTGACACACCAAGAACACTGGTGACAGTCCACTAGAGCTGGTGACACACCAAGAACACTAGTGACAGCCACTAGAGCTGGTGACACACCAAGAACACTGGTCAGTCCACTAGAGCTGGTGACACACCAAGAACACTGGTGACAGCCCACTAGAGCTGGTGACACACCAAGAACACTGGTGACAGTCCACTAGAGCTGGTGACAGTCCATAGAGCTGGTGACACACCAAGAACACTGGTGACAGTCCACTAGAGCTGGTGACACACCAAGAACACTGGTGACAGTCCACTAGAGCTGGTGACACTCCAAGAACACTGGTGACAGTCCACTAGAGCTGGTGACAGTCCACTAAAGCTGGTGACACACCAAGAACACTGGTGACAGCCCACTAGAGCTGGTGACACACCAAGAACACTGGTGACAGTCCACTAGAGCTGGTGACACACCAAGAATAATGGTGATAGTCCACTAGAGCTGGTGACACACCATGAACAATGGTGACAGTCCACTAGAGCTGGTGACACCAAGAACACTGGTGACAGCCACTAGAGCTGGTGACACACCAAGAACACTGGTGACAGTCCACTAGAGCTGGTGACACACCAAGAACACTGGTGACAGTCCACTAGAGCTGGTGACAGTCACTAGAGCTGGTGACACACCAAGAACACTGGTGACAGTCCACTAGAGCTGGTGACACCCAGAACACTGGTGACAGTCCACTAGAGCTGGTGACAGTCCACTAGAGCTGGTGACAGTCCACTAGAGCTGGNGACCACCAAGAACACTGGTGACAGTCCACTAGAGCTGGTGACACACCAAGAACACTGGTGACAGTCCACTAAAGCTGGTGACACACCAAGAACACTGGTGACAGTCCACTAGAGCTGGTGACAGTCCACTAGAGCTGGTGACAGTCCACTATAGCTGGTGACACACCATGAACACTGGTGACAGTCCACTAGAGCTGGTGACACACCACGAACACTGGTGACAGTCCACTAGAGCTGGTGACACTCCACGAACACTGGTGACAGTCCACAAGAGCTGGTGACACAACAAGAACACTGGTGACAGCCCACTAGAGCTGGTGACACACCATGAACACTGGTGACAGTCCACTAGAGCTGGTGACAGTCCACTAGATCTGGTGACACACCACGAACACTGGTGACAGTACACTAGAGCTGGTGACAGTCCACTAGAGCTGGTGACACACCAAGAACACTGGTGACAGTCCACTAAAGCTGGTGACAGTCCACTAGAGCTGGTGACAGTCCACTAGAGCTGGTGACACACCACGAACACTGGTGACAGTCCACTAGAGCTGGTGACACACCACGAACACTGGTGACAGTCCACTAGAGCTGGTGACACACCAAGAACACTGGTGACAGTCCACTAGAGCTGGTGACACACCAAGAACACTGGTGACAGTCCACTAAGCTGGTGACACACCAAGAACACTGGTGACAGTCCACTAGAGCTGGTGACAGTCCACTAGAGCTGGTGACAGTCCACTATAGCTGGTGACACACCATGAACACTGGTGACAGTCCACTAGAGCTGGTGACACACCACGAACACTGGTGACAGTCCACTAGAGCTGGTGACACTCAAGAACACTGGTGACAGTCCACTAGAGCTGGTGACACAACAAGAACACTGGTGACAGCCCACTAGAGCTGGTGACACACCAAGAACACTGGTGACAGTCCACTAGAGCTGGTGACACACCAAGAACACTGTTGACAGTCCACTAGAGCTGGTGACACACCAAGAACACTGGTGACAGTCCACTAGAGCTGGTGACACACTAAGAACACTGGTGACAGTCCACTAGAGCTGGTGACACACCAAGAACACTGGTGACAGTCCACTAGAGCTGGTGACACACCAAGAACACTGGTGACAGTCCACTAGAGCTGGTGACAGTCCACTAGAGCTGGTGACAGTCCACTAGAGCTGGTGACACACTAAGAACACTGGTGACAGTCCACTAGAGCTGGTGACACACCAAGAACACTGGTGACAGTCCACTAGAGCTGGTGACAGTCCACTAGAGCTGGTGACAGTCCACTAGAGCTGGTGACACACCAAGAACACTGGTGACAGTCCACTAGAGCTGGTGACACACCAAGAACACTGGTGACAGCCCACTAGAGCTGGTGACACACCAAGAACACTGGTGACAGTCCACTAGAGCTGGTGACACACCAAGAACACTGGTGACAGTCCACTAGAGCTGGTGACACACAAAGAACACTGGTGACAGTCCACTAGAGCTGGTGACAGTCCACTAGAGCTGGTGACACACCACGAACACTGGTGACAGTACACTAGAGCTGGTGACAGTCCACTAGAGCTGGTGACACACCAAGAACACTGGTGACAGTCCACTAGAGCTGGTGACAGTCCACTAGAGCTGGTGACAGTCCACTAGAGCTGGTGACACACCACGAACACTGGTGACAGTCCACTAGAGCTGGTGACACACCACGAACACTGGTGACAGTCCACTAAAGCTGGTGACACACCAAGAACACTGGTGACAGTCCACTAGAGCTGGTGACACACCAAGAACACTGGTGACAGTCCACTAGAGCTGGTGACACACCAAGAACACTGGTGACAGTCCACTAGAGCTGGTGACAGTCCACTAGAGCTGGTGACAGTCCACTAGAGCTGGTGACACACCAAGAACACTGGTGACAGTCCACTAGAGCTGGTGACACACCACGAACACTGGTGACAGTCCACTAGAGCTGGTGACACTCCAAGAACACTGGTGACAGTCCACTAGAGCTGGTGACAGTCCACTAGAGCTGGTGACACACCAAGAACACTGGTGACAGTCCACTAGAGCTGGTGACACACCAAGAACACTGGTGACAGTCCACTAGAGCTGGTGACACACCAAGAACACTGGTGACAGTCCACTAGAGCTGGTGACACACCAAGAACACTGGTGACAGCCCACTAGAGCTGGTGACACACCAAGAACACTGGTGACAGTCCACTAGAGCTGGTGACACACAAGAACACTGGTGACAGTCCACTAGAGCTGGTGACACACCAAGAACACTGGTGACAGTCCACTAGAGCTGGTGACAGTCCACTAGAGCTGGTGACACACCACGAACACTGGTGACAGTCCACTAGAGCTGGTGACAGTCCACTAGAGCTGGTGACACACCAAGAACACTGGTGACAGTCCACTAGAGCTGGTGACAGTCCACTAGAGCTGGTGACAGTCCACTAGAGCTGGTGACACACCAAGAACACTGGTGACAGTCCACTAGAGCTGGTGACACACCAGAACACTGGTGACAGTCCACTAGAGCTGGTGACACACCAAGAACACTGGTGACAGTCCACTAGAGCTGGTGACACACCAAGAACACTGGTGACAGTCCACTAGAGCTGGTGACAGTCCACTAGAGCTGGTGACAGTCCACTAGAGCTGGTGACACACCATGAACACTGGTGACAGTCCACTAGAGCTGGTGACACACCACGAACACTGGTGACAGTCCACTAGAGCTGGTGACACACCAAGAACACTGGTGACAGTCCACTAGAGCTGGTGACACAACAAGAACACTGGTGACAGCCCACTAGAGCTGGTGACACACCAAGAACACTGGTGACAGTCCACTAGAGCTGGTGACACACCAAGAACACTGTTGACAGTCCACTAGAGCTGGTGACACACCAAGAACACTGGTGACAGTCCACTAGAGCTGGTGACACACTAAGAACACTGGTGACAGTCCACTAGAGCTGGTGACACACCAAGAACACTGGTGACAGTCCACTAGAGCTGGTGACACACCAAGAACACTGGTGACAGTCCACTAGAGCTGGTGACAGTCCACTAGAGCTGGTGACAGTCCACTAGAGCTGGTGACACACTAAGAACACTGGTGACAGTCCACTAGAGCTGGTGACACACCAAGAACACTGGTGACAGTCCACTAGAGCTGGTGACACTCCAAGAACACTGGTGACAGTCCACTAGAGCTGGTGACAGTCCACTAGACTGGTGACAGTCCACTAGAGCTGGTGACACACCAAGAACACTGGTGACAGTCCACTAGAGCTGGTGACACACCAAGAACACTGGTGACAGTCCACTAGAGCTGTGACACACCAAGAACACTGGTGACAGTCCACTAGAGCTGGTGACACACCAAGAACACTGGTGACAGTCCACTAGAGCTGGTGACACACCAAGAACACTGGTGACAGTCCACTAGAGCTGGTGACACCCAAGAACACTGGTGACAGTCCACTAGAGCTGGTGACACACCAAGAACACTGGTGACAGTCCACTAGAGCTGGTGACACACCAAGAACACTGGTGACAGTCCACTAGAGCTGGTGACACACCAAGAACACTGGTGACAGTCCACTAGAGCTGGTGACACACCCAGAACACTGGTGACAGTCCACTAGACTGGTGACGTCCACTAGAGCTGGTGACAGTCCACTAGAGCTGGTGACACACCAAGAACACTGGTGACAGTCCACTAGAGCTGTGACACACCAAGAACACTGGTGACAGTCCACTAGAGCTGGTGACACTCCAGAACACTGGTGACAGTCCACTAGAGCTGGTGACAGTCCACTAGAGCTGGTGACACACCAAGAACACTGGTGACAGCCCACTAGAGCTGGTGACACACCAAGAACACTGGTGACAGTCCACTAGAGCTGGTGACACACCAAGAAACTGGTGACAGTCCACTAGACTGGACAGTCCACAAACTATAGCGGTGACACACCAAGAACACTGGTGACAGTCCACTAGAGCTGGTGACACACCATAAACCTGGTGACAGTCCACTAGAGCTGGTGACACACCAAAAACACTGGTGACAGTCCACTAGAGCTGGTGACACCCAAGAACACTGTGACAGTCCACTAGAGCTGTGACACACCAAGAACACTGGTGACAGTCCACTAGAGCTGGTGACACACCAAGAACACTGGTGACAGTCCACTAGAGCTGGTGACAGTCCACTAGAGCTGGTGACAGTCCACTAGAGCTGGTGACACACCAAGAACACTGGTGACAGTCCACTAGAGCTGGTGACAGTCCACTAGAGCTGGTGACACACCAAGAACACTGGTGACAGTCCACTAGAGCTGGTGACACACAAGAACACTGGTGACAGTCCACTAGAGCTGGTGACACACCAAGAACACTGGTGACAGTCCACTAGAGCTGGTGACAGTCCACTAGAGCTGGTGACACACCAAAACACTGGTGACAGTCCACTAGAGCTGGTGACACACCAAGAACACTGGTGACAGTCCACTAGAGCTGGTGACACCCAAGAACACTGGTGACAGTCCACTAAGCTGGTGACACACCAAGAACACTGGTGACAGTCCACTAGAGCTGGTGACACACCAAGAACACTGGTGACAGTCCACTAGAGCTGGTGACACACCACTAGAACACTGTGACAGTCCACTAGAGCTGGTGACACACAAGAACACTGGTGACAGTCCACTAGAGCTGGTGACACACTGTGACAAACACTGGTGACAGTCCACTAGAGCTGGTGACACACCAAGAACACTGGTGACAGTCCACTAGAGCTGGTGACACTCCAAAACACTGGTGACAGTCCACTAGAGCTGGTGACACACCAAGAACACTGGTGACAGTCCACTAGAGCTGGTGACACACCAAGAACACTGGTGACAGTCCACTAGAGCTGGTGACAGTCCACTAGAGCTGGTGACACACCAAGAACACTGGTGACAGTCCACTAGAGCTGGTGACACACCAAAACACTGGTGACAGTCCACTAGAGCTGGTGACACACCAGAACACTGGTGACAGTCCACTAGAGCTGGTGACACACCAAACACTGGTGACAGTCCACTAGAGCTGGTGACACACCAAGAACACTGGTGACAGTCCACTAGAGCTGGTGACACACCAAGACACTGGTGACAGTCCACTAGAGCTGGTGACACACCAAGAACACTGGTGACAGTCCACTAGAGCTGGTGACACACCAAGAACACTGGTGACAGTCCACTAGAGCTGGTGACACACCAAGAACACTGGTGACAGTCCACTAGAGCTGGTGACAGTCCACTAGAGCTGGTGACACACCAGAACACTGGTGACAGTCCCTAGAGCTGGTGACAGTCCACTAGAGCTGGTGACACACCAAGAACACTGGTGACAGTCCACTAGAGCTGGTGACACACCAAGAACACTGGTGACAGTCCACTAGAGCTGGTGACACACCAAGAACACTGGTGACAGTCCACTAGAGCTGGTGACAGTCACTAGAGCTGGTGACACACCAAGAACACTGGTGACAGTCCACTAGAGCTGGTGACAGTCCACTAGAGCTGGTGACACACCAAGAACACTGTGACAGTCCACTAGAGCTGTGACACACCAAGAACACTGGTGACAGTCCACTAGAGCTGGTGACACACCAGAACACTGGTGACAGTCCACTAGAGCTGGTGACAGTCCACTAAGCTGGTGACAGTCCACTAGAGCTGGTGACACACCAAGACACTGGTGACAGTCCACTAGAGCTGGTGACACACCAAGAACACTGGTGACAGTCCACTAGAGCTGGTGACACACCAAGAACACTGGTGACAGTCCACTAGAGCTGGTGACACACCAAGAACACTGGTGACAGTCCACTAGAGCTGGTGACACACCAAGAACACTGGTGACAGTCCACTAGAGCTGGTGACACACCAAGAACACTGGTGACAGTCCACTAGAGCTGGTGACACACCAGAACACTGGTGACAGTCCACTAGAGCTGGTGACAGTCCACTAGAGCTGGTGACACACCAAGAACACTGGTGACAGTCCACTAGAGCTGGTGACAGTCCACTAGAGCTGGTGACACCCAAGAACACTGGTGACTCCACTAGAGCTGGTGACACACAAGAACACTGGTGACAGTCCACTAGAGCTGGTGACACACAAGAACACTGGTGACAGTCCACTAGAGCTGGTGACAGTCCACTAGAGCTGGTGACACACCAGAACACTGGTGACAGTCCACTAGAGCTGGTGACAGTCCACACTAGAGCTGGTGACACACCAGAACACTGGTGACAGTCCACTAGAGCTGGTGACACACCAGAACACTGGTGACAGTCCACTAGAGCTGGTGACACACCAAGAACACTGGTGACAGTCCACTAGAGCTGGTGACACACCACTAAGCTGGTGACAGCCACTTAGCTGGTGACACACCAAGAACACTGGTGACAGTCCACTAGAGCTGGTGACACACCAAGAACACTGGTGACAGTCCACTAGAGCTGGTGACACACCAGAACACTGGTGACAGTCCACTAGAGCTGGTGACACACAAGAACACTGGTGACAGTCCACTAGAGCTGGTGACAAATAACACTGGTGACAGTCCACTAGAGCTGGTGACACACCAAGAACACTGGTGACAGTCCACTAGAGCTGGTGACACACCAAGAACACTGGTGACAGTCCACTAGAGCTGGTGACAGTCCACTAGCTGGTGACACACCAAGAACACTGGTGACAGTCCACTAGAGCTGGTGACAGTCCACTAGAGCTGGTGACACACCAAGAACACTGGTGACAGTCCACTAGAGCTGGTGACACATCAAGAACACTGGTGACATTCCACTAGAGCTTGTGACACTCCAAGAACACTGGCGACAGTCCACTAGAGCTGGTGACAGTCCACTAGAGCTGGTGACACACCAAGAACACTGGTGACAGTCCACTAGAGCTGGTGACACTCCAAGAACACTGGCGACAGTCCACTAGAGCTGGTGACACCCAAGAACACTGGTGACAGTCCACTAGAGCTGGTGACACACCAAGAACACTGGTGACAGTCCACTAGAGCTGGTGACACACCAAGAACACTGGTGACAGTCCACTAGAGCTGGTGACAGTCCCTAGAGCTGGTGACAGTCCACTAGAGCTGGTGACACACAACGAACACTGGTGACAGTCCACTAGAGCTGGTGACACACCAAGAACACTGGCGACAGTCCACTAGAGCTGGTGACACACCAAGAACACTGGTGACAGTCCACTAGAGCTGGTGACACTCAAAGAACACTGGTGACCAGTCCACTAGAGCTGGTGACACCCAAGAACTGGTGACAGCCCACTAGAGCTGGTGACACACCAAGAACACTGGTGACCGCCCACTAGAGCTGGTGACAGTCCACTAGAGCTGGTGACACACCAAGAACACTGGTGACAGTCCACTAGAGCTGGTGACACACCAAAACACTGGTGACAGTCCACTAGAGCTGGTGACACACCTAGAACACTGGTGACAGTCCACTAGAGCTGGTGACACACCAATAACACTGGTGACAGTCCACTAGAGCTGGTGACACACCAAGAACACTGGTGACAGTCCACTAGAGCTGGTGACAGTCCACTAGAGCTGGTGACACACCAAAACACTGGTGACAGTCCACTAGAGCTGGTGACAGTCCACTAGAGCTGGTGACACACCAAGAACACTGGTGACAGTCCACTAGAGCTGGTGACACATCAAGAACACTGGTGACATTCCACTAGAGCTGGTGACACACCAAGAACACTGGTGACAGTCCACTAGAGCTGGTGACAGTCCACTAGAGCTGGTGACACACCAAGAACACTGGTGACAGTCCACTAGAGCTGGTGACAGTCCACTAGAGCTGGTGACACACCAAGAACACTGGTGACAGTCCACTAGAGCTGGTGACACACCAAGAAAACTGGTGACAGTCCACTAGAGCTGGTGACACGCCAAGAACACTGGTGACAGTCCACTAGAGCTGGTGACAGTCCACTAGAGCTGGTGACAGTCCACTATAGCTGGTGACACACCATGAACACTGGTGACAGTCCACTAGAGCTGGTGACACACCACGAACACTGGTGACAGTCCACTAGAGCTGGTGACACTCCAAGAACACTGGTGACAGTCCACAAGAGCTGGTGACACAACAAGAACACTGGTGACAGCCCACTAGAGCTGGTGATACACAAAGAACACTGGTGACAGTCCATTAGAGCTGGTGACACACCAAGAACACTGTTGACAGTCCACTAGAGCTGGTGACACACCAAGAACACTGGTGACAGTCCACTAGAGCTGGTGACAGTCCACTAGAGCTGGTGACACACCAAGAACACTGGTGACAGTCCACTAGAGCTGGTGACAGTCCACTAGAGCTGGTGACACACCAAGAACACTGGTGACAGTCCACTAGAGCTGGTGACACATCAAGAACACTGGTGACATTCCACTAGAGCTTGTGACACTCCAAGAACACTGGCGACAGTCCACTAGAGCTGGTGACAGTCCACTAGAGCTGGTGACACACCAAGAACACTGGTGACAGTCCACTAGAGCTGGTGACACTCCAAGAACACTGGCGAAAGTCCACTAGAGCTGGTGACACTCCAAGAACACTGGTGACAGTCCACTAGAGCTGGTGACACACCAAGAACACTGGTGACAGTCCACTAGAGCTGGTGACACACCAAGAACACTGGTGACAGTCCACTAGAGCTGGTGATAGTCCACTAGAGCTTGTGACAGTCCACTAGAGCTGGTGACACACAACGAACACTGGCGACAGTCCACTAGAGTTGGTGACACACCAAGAACACTGGCGACAGTCCACTAGAGCTGGTGACACAACAAGAACACTGGTGGCAGTCCACTAGAGCTGGTGACACTCAAAGAACACTGGTGACCATCCACTAGAGCTGGTGACACGCCAAGAATACTGGTGACAGCCCACTAGAGCTGGTGACACACCAAGAACACTGGTGACCGCCCACTAGAGCTGGTGACAGTCCACTAGAGCTGGTGACACACCAAGAACACTCGTGACAGTCCACTAGAGCTGGTGACACACCAAAAACACTAGTGACAGTCCACTAGAGCTGGTGACACACCTAGAACACTGGTGACAGTCCACTAGAGCTGGTGACACACCAATAACACTGGTGACAGTCCACTAGAGCTGGTGACACACCAAGAACACTGGTGACAGTCCACTAGAGCTGGTGACAGTCCACTAGAGCTGGTGACACACCAAGAACACTGGTGACAGTCCACTAGAGCTGGTGACACACCAAGAAAACTGGTGACAGTCCACTAGAGCTGGTGACACACCAAGAACACTGGTGACAGTCCACTAGAGCTGGTGACACACCAAGAACACTGGTAACAGTCCACTAGAGCTGGTGACACACCAAGAACACTGGTGACAGTCCACAAGAGCTGGTGACACAACAAGAACACTGGTGACAGCCCACTAGAGCTGGTGATACACCAAGAACACTGGTGACAGTCCATTAGAGCTGGTGACACACCAAGAACACTGTTGACAGTCCACTAGAGCTGGTGACACACCAAGAACACTGGTGACAGTCCACTAGAGCTGGTGACACACTAAGAACACTGGTGACAGTCCACTAGAGCTGGTGACACTCCAAAACACTGGTGACAGTCCACTAGAGCTGGTGACAGTCCACTAGAGCTGGTGACACACCAAGAACACTGGTGACAGCCCACTAGAGCTGGTGACACACCAAGAACACTGGTGACAGTCCACTAGATCTGGTGACACACCAAGAATACTGGTGACAGTCCACTAGAGCTGGTGACAGTCAACTAGAGCTGGTGACACACCAAGAACACTGGTGACAGTCCACTAGAGCTGGTGACACACCATAAACACTGGTGACAGTCCACTTTGAGCTGGTGACACACCAAGAACACTGGTGACAGTCCACTAGAGCTGGTGACAGTCCACTAGAGCTGGTGACACACCAAGAACACTGGTGACAGTCCACTAGAGCTGGTGACACTCCAAGAACACTGGTGACAGTCCACTAGAGCTGGTGACAGTCCACTAGAGCTGGTGACACACCAAGAACACTGGTGACAGTCCACTAGAGCTGGTGACACACCAAGAACACTGGTGACAGTCCACTAGAGCTGGTGACACACCAAGAAACTGGTGACAGTCCACTAGAGCTGGTGACACGCCAAGAACACTGGTGACAGTCCACTAGAGCTGGTGACAGTCCACTAGAGCTGGTGACAGTCCACTATAGCTGGTGACACACCATGAACACTGGTGACAGTCCACTAGAGCTGGTGACACACCACGAACACTGGTGACAGTCCACTAGAGCTGGTGACACTCCAAGAACACTGGTGACAGTCCACAAGAGCTGGTGACACAACAAGAACACTGGTGACAGCCCACTAGAGCTGGTGATACACAAAGAACACTGGTGACAGTCCATTAGAGCTGGTGACACACCAAGACACTGTTGACAGTCCACTAGAGCTGGTGACACACCAAGAACACTGGTGACAGTCCACTAGAGCTGGTGACAGTCCACTAGAGCTGGTGACACACCAAGAACACTGGTGACAGTCCACTAGAGCTGGTGACAGTCCACTAGAGCTGGTGACACACCAAGAACACTGGTGACAGTCCACTAGAGCTGGTGACACATCAAGAACACTGGTGACATTCCACTAGAGCTTGTGACACTCCAAGAACACTGGCGACAGTCCACTAGAGCTGGTGACAGTCCACTAGAGCTGGTGACACACCAAGAACACTGGTGACAGTCCACTAGAGCTGGTGACACTCCAAGAACACTGGCGAAAGTCCACTAGAGCTGGTGACACTCCAAGAACACTGGTGACAGTCCACTAGAGCTGGTGACACACCAAGAACACTGGTGACAGTCCACTAGAGCTGGTGACACACCAAGAACACTGGTGACAGTCCACTAGAGCTGGTGATAGTCCACTAGAGCTTGTGACAGTCCACTAGAGCTGGTGACACACAACGAACACTGGCGACAGTCCACTAGAGTTGGTGACACACCAAGAACACTGGCGACAGTCCACTAGAGCTGGTGACACAACAAGAACACTGGTGGCAGTCCACTAGAGCTGGTGACACTCAAAGAACACTGGTGACCATCCACTAGAGCTGGTGACACGCCAAGAATACATCACCTCCCACTAAGGGTTTATTTCACTGGAAGCGAATACACCCCACCATTTTACCAGCTCGAGGGTGCACTGTGCACGAGCTGTCACATACACTTTGACAGCTCACTTCCGGCTGGGTAGTAGTGGGTAGAGACTCCGTTTTCTATGCGTCGTCGCCCTGAGAGACTTGGGTGACTCCTCCGGTTCGTCCTGGGTAGTGTTACCTGACTTAGGCGCGGAGGGGTGCTCGGCTTCAGGGCCAGGCTCTAGCCGGCTCGACGCCTCGAAGCTAGGCTGGACCCCCAAGCTCTGCAGCTCCGGCTTCAGTCTGTGTCATACCGGACACACTAGCAACACCTTGGATGGACTACCCGGAGGGGCACTATCTTCACTCTCCTCTGGCTTGATGACGCATCATCACGTTCCTCATAACGTTTTAACATGTACGTCATGTTAAAACGTTTTAACATGTACGTACGTCATGAGTGACTGCACTCAGTGATGGTGAAGGGTCCCTTCCACTGTAGCAGGAGCTTGTTCCTGCTTGTAGGGAGGAGTAGGAGTACTTTATCTCCCACCTTAAACTTCCTCTCCCTGGCCTTCTGATCGTACCTGCTCTTCTGGTACTCCTTAGCCTTGGCGAGTTCCTCCCTGGCCAACTTACACGTCTCTTGTAGACGGTTCCTCAAATCTATGACATACTCATACGTCGTCTTGGTTTCTGGGGTACAGTCTTCCTCCTCCCATAGGTTCTTCAATACATGCAGCGGTCCCTTTACCGTGCGACCATACAGGAGCTCGAACGGTGAGAACCGGGTACTTGCCTGGGGTACTTCCCTGTAGGCAAACAATACCGGGTTAATGTTCCTTGGCCACTCCTTGGGTTGCTCTATGCACATCTTTCTGAGCATTCTCTTTAGGGTACCATTAAACCGTTCTACCAACCCATTTCCCATAGCATGATAAGGTGTGGTGAATGATGGCTGCAACATGAGTAGCCTGGCAACTTCCGCCATCATCTCACTGGTAAACTGGGCCCCCTGTCGCTGTGTATCTTCTCAGGTATACCGAGGCGACTGAAGAACCCAATCAATGCTTCCGCCACTGTGACGGTCTCGATATTCTTCAAAGGTGCCGCCTCTGGATACCGAGTAGCATGATCTACCATGGTCAGGATATATCTACTGCCGTCTGATGCCCTCGGCTCAATCGGCCCAACTATATCTACACTGACCATCTTAAATGGTTGATCGATGATGGGGAAGGCTGCAACTTCCCTGGCTGCACCTTGCCTCTGTCAGCGGTGCGTTGACAGGCGTCACACGACCGAGTATACCGCTGTATGTCCGCAGTCATCCCTGGCCAATAGAACGATGACTGAATTCGTTCACTTGTCTTAGCATGTTCCATGTGACCCCCCATTACTCCCTCATGACCGAGAGTAAACACAGCTAGGCGGTGCTCTTTGGGGACCAGTAATTGTTCCCAAGTGTCCTGGGGTGTTTCCACCCTGCGCACTAGCTTACCCTTAACCTCCAAGTACTTATACTTGCGCTCATTCAAGGTGAAGAGCTTGCCCTCTGCGGCATGCTCTCTCATCTTCCTGAGTGTGGGGTCTTTCCTTTGGGCTTCCTGGAACTCT
>WNGS01157640.1:71742-88158 GCA_020271785.1 Procambarus virginalis
GGGTGGGGCGGGAGGGGTGGAAACTGAGTGGGAGGAGTGTGAGGTTGGACGGGTGGAAGGGGACAATGCTGAGAGGGGAGGGGCTGAAAAGGCAAGGTGTGGGTGGAGTGACCTTGAGTGGGGATAGTGGGGACGGTGGAAGGGAGTGGAGCAGGGTGGGTGGAGGGAACATGAGTGGGGACGGTGGAAGGAAGAGGAGCAGGGTGGGTGGAGGGAACATGGGCGGGTAGGGTGGGTGGGAAGTGGGTGGGGGAGGTGTAGGGAACTTGAGGTGGGAACTGAGAGGAATAGAGGGGGATTGCAACCTATTGAGAACCCCTTCCATTCTGATAACATCTGAGTGGACATATAAAATCAAACAAATTGCCAATAAAGATAGAATTCCACAAAATAACACAATATCTGTAACTTTGTCACCGAGCGTCATATTAACTTGAAATTTTAACACAATGTTCTATGTAACGAATGAACATTAAACAGTAAATCACAACATACGCACACTCGCTGTAAACACAATATACACCCCGCCCGGAGCGTCTGAGTAAAGATGTGAGGACATATGACAGTACCCTTCCTGAGTGGACGAGCCTTATGACCGCGCGCCCAAGATGAAACAGGGTGTTGACAGCTTCGTATAAACACTCCCACAGATCGTCGCATGAGAAACACACGTACACATATGTGCATACCAAGAGACGGTCAGGTGCACATACAACCTTATCGACACTAAAATTCCTTACACTTACGAAAAGAATCTGAGTAAAATAATGAAAATAAACTACAATATACTTAACTAAGAATTCCCTTAACTAATTGTAAGACTACTCTAGGTGACGAAGCACCCTTGTAAAGACTACCGGAACTAATTTTAAGGCTTCTCTCGTGGTGATTAACCTACGATTGTTCTTCGGTGAGCCACGACCGGTAGCTACGTCTGACCCGCCCTTGGGGACAAACATCCAACACTAGCGCCGTCCTCCCTAAGACACAATTCACGACTAGAATGTTTGAGGTCAGCCTCGCTGCAAACATGACATGACCCCCTCTATGATGATAACTCAGCCACACTCTAGGCGTCAGTACGCCGTCTGCGACCTTCCCGTTAAAACCTAGAACTCGAGGCACCTCGTAGTAACCTCCGAAATTATCAGTAAGCGTCCTTCCCTGATAATTTCCCAGACAACCTGCCGAACAGATTGCTGTACAACATATAACTGAGTTGTACACCCCTGAAAGCTATGCAGAGAAACGAGAACTAATTTCTGTCCATAGATTTCAGAGCGACGCGCATACCACAAACTTTTCTCTAGTTTCCCGTATGACGCACTAAATCATAACACTTAACATACGTGTGGCTCCGAGCAACGAAATCGCGAGCCGCCTAAACATACAAACAGCACGAACCCGAGCAGGCGCGCGGGACCCCCAATAAATTGTGAACACACCCACAACTTATTGGAACACCGCTGCTACCATTGTAACATTGGCTATGACTACTGCCAACATTGTAACATTGGGTACGATAACCCAATGTAAAACCGGGTGAAATAGTCACCACTGTGACCTTCTATAATGAATACTAAACTAATAAATGTACACACTTCTTATCCTGAGTAACACTTCCTATCAGTTGCACTTGGTAACACTGTTATTGAACACTAACCCTGTAAAATAAGCTGACATATGATGGTTACACCGGATCCAAAGGTACACTAAAAACAAGGAAATGCTACACAGGATTAAATACGCTGCCACCATCTGCCTTGACCACTGAGACTAAATCAAACAACGAGGCAAGAAACATTGCTTGACTTGGAGAGTACTTCTATAACTGTCATTAAATATGAGACGGTTGTCAGCCACGATACCAAAAGATTCTAAGAGGATTCAACAATTGACACAGACGGGAAATTTAACATGAGTTTATTGAGATACCAAATTATACTCAACACCACGATAATTCCTACTCTAACACTGGCAACAAGTTAAGAAATTTAGACATGGAACAAAATTACAGAGATCACACACATTACCTTAAACAAGCCCTCTGTCTCTCCGTCCGGTGGACACTGTCTCTCCCGGCCTGTGGATGATCGTCACAGAACCGGCCTCGATCCGGGAGCACCGTACTCTGTCCCTAAGTCACTACGACCCTCTATATACACCTCACAAAAGGGGGGGGGGAAGATTTATTGTGATACCTACACCACGAAATAAGAGGTCGGCCACACGTGCACAAACACTCAAGAATTTATCATTAAACTTGTTTGACATTAACCATAAACTGTTTCAAGAGAGGACTTATTAATTTCGTGTGTGGCTGACCTCTGACCTGGTTAAAAGGGGAAATCCAAGCATGTTTACACATGAGGATCTGGGGTCTACTCCCTTACCCTGTTGCAAGAGTATCATGAAATATTACATACTTGAAACTGTGCTGAATAAGACTAACCCAGGAATTTTTAATCAACATACAAGAAAACCGGAGGTCATCTGGGCTGACCTCTTGGAGCAGACTTCCCTGGTTGAGAACTCTAGGGGGGGGGGGTCATGGGTGTTACAAGACATCTGCAGGAGCTGAAAGAGGCGTTTGAGCAGAATTCTGTGTTACGTTTCACTTACGAGATGGAGAAGGATGGGAAGCTGTCCTTTCTAGATGTAACAGTCATGGAAAGGAGCGTAGGTTTCCACACTGCAGTCTACACTAAGGAAACAAACATAGGATTGTGCCTAAATGCCAACAGTGACTGCCCAGATAGGTATAAGAGGAGTGTTGTTAACGCTTATGTCGACCGTGCTCTCAGCCACAGCTCACAATGGAAGCAAGTCGACGAAGAACTCTGTAGGGTAAGGCAGGTCCTAGTCAACAACGGCTTCTCCAATGGTTTCATTGAAGACATCATATGAAGGAAAGTAAAACGCCATGCAACCTCTGAAGAGACAACTAATACAACACCTATACCCCCTATTAGACTATTTTACAGGAACTTCTTCTCCACAGCTCATAAAACGGAGGAAAGGGTCCTGAAAGATATTGTTAATAGAAATGTTATCCCTACAGACAAAAATCAGAAGATACAACTAACGATTTACTATAAAACCAAGAAAACTGCCAACCTACTCATGAGAAACTCTCCAGACACAAAGCAGAACGCTTTGAAAGAGACAAACGTCGTCTATGCCTTCAAATGTCCTCTTGGGGACTGTAAGCCCCAAAAAACTCAGTATATAGGCAAGACAACAACATCTCTTTCCAGGCGTTTAACAATGCATAAGCAACAGGGCTCCATTAAGGAACATATACTCTCTTCCCACAACCAAACCATCACCAGAGAAATCTTAACAAACAACACAGAAATCATCGATAGATACAGTGACAACAGGCGGCTTGACATCTGCGAGGCACTACACATCAAGAAGTCAACACCAGCAATCAACAGCCAATTAACGTACAACTATATTCTACCCACTTCAAGACTCCGCTCCAATATAGAAACATCAAGAAATATAGGCCAATAGGCCTTCTGCAGTTCTATTGGGACCCGACTTCTACTTCTACAAATCTATACCCCGTTTTCCATGTTCTGTGTTTCACCCCACTAATGTATTACATCACCTCACCCAAATGCAGGTATAAGAGCCAATGTTTGTTTCATAAAAGCATAAGTTGTGTAGATAAACTAAAAGTCTTTGAAAATGTAATAAGTTTTACGAAACGCGCTCAAGTGTCGCGTCAGACTAGAAATAAAGAATGAATTTTGGAGAATTGATTTTTAATTTACCGTCATCAGTAAAAAGAAACATAAGGAAAATTGAGAAAATTCGTGTTAGAATTATTAATCTTACTTTTTCGGTCATATTTAATAACACATATATATATATATATATATATATATATATATATATATATATATATATATATATATATATATATATATATATATATATATATCTGATACTGCCCTTTATGCATATTAATCTTTACATTGCAATAGTATTTCTTGCATTACATATTTTTCTCATTATCTATGTGTGTGCATGTTTTACTTATTATTATTATTGTATAATACATGTTACACATAGATTAATCTTATAGAATAACCCCTCAAAATGTGTCACGGGAGGCTGGTTCTATAATTATATAATTTACAGTCATTGCTTAATAGAATTTATTCACACATAATCATAGATCAATAAGCCACTGATTTTCTCATTTCATTACTTATCCTGGTCCTTCGAGCTATCTTAGAAGTAATCATTATTTTGCATTCTTAAAATTATACATTTTATTAGTATTATACTGGAGCCAGCATTCCCCACATTAGTGACATTTTAAAATTTTTATCACTAATTTGAAATTGTGATTTTTTTCTATTTTTTTTTAACTTTTTTCTTTTCATGGTTTGATATTGATCTATTAGAAAACGTTGGATCATTTAGCATGAAGATTATTCACAACAAAAATTGAGTGATTGAGGAAGTTTCGGTGCACCGTCACCTGGCACCTTAACTGTGATTTATATATAGTTTCCGTTTTTATATTTTCGTTTCTTCCAGAGCGCATGAGTTGCATTAAACATATTATCTGTGGAATTTTGAATGACCTGAACATCAGACTGGAGGTTTTCTGTGTCCTCTATATTGTCTACTCTTATCAAAATCCCAGTGCCATATGCAAAGGATGACACAGCACAATAGAATGTCTCATTTGAAAGTTAAGGATCCGTCTTCCTTCTTTGCTAGTAATTACTTTTGAATGCTTTTGTGTGCAAAAACACCATGGTCACATTTGTCGAAAGCTTTTACAAAGTCTGAGTATAATAAGTCAGCATTGTACTTTGCTCTTGTGGCATTTATTTCCATGTCAAAGTCATCTAGCAATTGTGAGAGGCAAGAGCACCCTGTTTTGAAACCAAGTGGTCCAGGATTATGAAGATATTGCGAGTCCATGTGATTAGTGATCTTTCTTCTTAGCACTCTTTGAAAGATTTATACGACATATGATGTTAGGGTCATTAGTCTATAATTATTCGTATCTGACTTACTACTTCCTTTTTGATGTGGCGCGATCTCCATTGTTTTCAGTACGTCAGGGATAACACCGGTATCTAGGCTTCCTCTCCAAAAGATACTTAGGGCCTGTGATGTGGTGTTGTGCACGTCTTGATGAATGTAGAATTCCAGGAGTCTGGGCCTGGTGCAGAGTGTATGGGCATGTTGTCTCTGGCTACTTCAATGTTTAGTGGGAGAAGGGTGACATCTAATATATGGTTCGATGCTGATGTCATATGCATAAAGAATTCGTTTGGATCATCGATTTTCAATGTGCTCAGAGATTCATTGACTAGCGAGTCGTTATGCAACCTATGAATTTCATTCATTTCTTTGTTATTTGTAAATATTCCATCACACTTGTGCAAGGTCCCAATGCTATATGTAAATTTTATTCTAAATTTTGAACTTGAGAAGAAGAATTTTTTTATTCCTCTCTATTGCACTTATAGCCATTTGTACTCTTTGCCTGTCCTGAATTATATGATTCTTGCACCTTAAGCTCGAGCATTTCCTTATCTCTACCTAATCGTTGTTTGGATAGAGTGGCACATTTGAGATATTCTGTGATTTATTTTCTTCGCATATAGAGGGAATGCCGTTCTCGTTCCAATTTGCATCTTTTTCTCTTTTTTCCTTAATGGTATGTGATTTCCACATATATCTTGTACTATTGTGCCTACGTTCTCGACACACTAGTTTAAGGTTGCATTATATAGCTGTTCTTCCCAGCATATTTCTGCGTTGTCCTGGTTTATTAGTTCCCAATTAATCATTTGTTATTGAAATTGAATATATTGAATTCTCCTCATCTTGAAATTGAGACTGGCTGCACAGGTCTATTGCCCATGCTTCTCTGGACTTCCATTAGGTTGTGATAGAAGTAACATGTATTGGTAATCGTTATGACCCTAATGAGTTCATCATTGTTTGTGAAAATAAGATCTACGATGTTTTCCTTTCTAGTTGGTCTACTATTTGCTGTTTAAAGGAAAACTCTCATACATCTGCATGAGTTCATTTGTGTGTGACTGTTCATTTAGACTTCTTCCTAAGATTCTTTCTGGAATGACTTTATTTGCCATATTTTTTCCATTTTAGATGCCATAAGTTGAAATCATCAACCAAGATGATGGTGGTAGTGATGGTTGTTGTGCAAATAGTGTATTGGTAGTGGCATTGGTGGTAGTGGTAGTCATTTAGCAAGTGTTTCTTTGGTTCAGCTATAAACTACAATTATAATTTCCCTTAATGTTCATAATTTTCTTTTAAATTAAATAAAGCATCATCTACCTTCTGTAAGTACAAATAACTGACAACACTTTATCAGCTGAATCAAGGGAAAGTCAAAGGTTAAATGAGGATTCAACTCTGTTGTTCTTTCATAAGCTACCTTTGAAGCTTTTGTAACCTATATGACATCATCTACATATTTTGTTTTCATAAGAGAACTGGAAGAGTCTGTAACGGCCGTGAAGATGTTACAAAGATGAAAATTGTGTGTAATGAAGTTTTGGCCCTGTACTTCATGGAGGGATGCCGAGTTCCCCAGTTGGTTAAATTAAAAATAAAACAAATGCAATAATATAAAACAATGAATTAAAGGAAGCTACAAGTGTCAGTCTATAACTACTTACCTCCTGCTGTAAGAACCGTGTGAAGAAAAATGCGACAGCCACCGCATACGACACGAGGAATATCCTCATCAAGCCTTCTGGGTAACCTATAATAATAATCTGTAATTATACAACAGAAGTTGATTACAATGCATTTATCAAACCATCTAAGTAAATAAGAGACTATACATATAATTACGTAATAGTGGTTGATGCCCTTATGTGTTAATCAATCCTTGGACATAATTGGCCACATCCCCTTCATGGTTACTTCCTAGTCGAGTGTAATTTATGAAACCCTTCAATCATGGAGACGATGTTTGTCGGAGTACAGATACACTTTATTCCACTTGTTGCTCGACGCTTCTGATCGGCTTGCCAGGCCCATCCACATCAATGCATTATTTGTGGAGATGGTCACCCTGCTTGTTAAAAATCTTATATTCATTCAAAGTTGAAACAAGCGATTTTTTTTTAAATCTTAAGGTTAGTAAATATTAAACAAGATTGAACTGAAACTTAAGCATCTTGGGCTTCCATCTTCCCTTATTATCCTCGAAGAACTCGTCCAGCATCTTGACTCCCACCACGCCAGATCCAAGACATTAAGTCCACTCGCTCATGAAAACTGTTTTACATCCATCTTGTCATAATCTCTGGGTGATCAACCAAGGCCGACCATTGCCATGAGGTCTGGGGGGGACCTGATAGTACTCACACCACTCCTTCCCTGGCATCCAACCCGACCACCCGGGGTACTGACACCTCTGTTACTCACCATACTGTGAGGGACGATGTTCACTCGGCTGCCTCCCGCTCTCCACATTACTCTGACACTCAGCATAAAGGCCGAGAACATGAGGACAGAGACACAGATACATCAATGTTTGCTGACGATGCCAGAATTATGAGAAGTATTAAGACAGAGGAGTACTGCTTGAGTCTTCAAGAAGTCCTGGACAAACTGAAGGAATGGTCGAACAAATGGTTGTTAGAGTTTAACCCAAGGAAATGTAATATAATGAAGATAGGTGTTGGAAGCAGGAGGCCAGATACAAGGTATCATTTGGGAGAGGAAATTCTTCAAGAGTCAGAGAGAGAGAAAGACTTGGGGGTTGATATCACACCAGACCTGTCCCCTAAAGCCCATATCATGAGGATAACATCAGCAGCATATGCCAGGTTGGCCAACATGAGAACGGCCTTTAGAAACTTGTGTAAGGAATCATTCAGAACTTTGTATACTACATATGTCAGATCAATCCTGCTTTGTCATGGGTTCGTATCCTGGCCGGGGAGGATTTACTGGGTGTAAACCTTTAACTGTAGCCTCTGTTTAACTCAACAGTAAAATAGGTACTTGGTTGTAAAAACGATTCTTCGTAGGGGTCGTATTCCAGGGACCTGCCCGAAACGCTACGCGTACTTGTGGCTGTACAAGAATGTAACAACTCTTATATATATCTAAAAAAAATGCAGCTCCAGCATGTAGTCTATATCTAGTCAAGCATAAGACTAAAAAAGAAAAGGTTCAACGGTTTGCCACTAGACTAGTACCCAAACTGTGAGGTATGAGCTACGAGGAGAGACTACGGGAATTAAACCTCACGTCGCTGGAAGACAGAAGAGTTGAGGGAACATGATCACCACATACAAGAGTCTCAACGGAATTGATAGGGTAGATAAAGACAGGCTATTTCAATACAAGGGGGACACAGTTAGAAATTGAGTGCCCAAATGAGCCACAGAGATTTTAGAAAGAACTTTTTCAGTGTCAGAGTAGTTAACAAATGGAATACATTTGGAAGTGAGGTGGTTGAGGCTGACTCCATACAAAGATTCAAGAGTAGATATAATAGACCCCAGTAGGCTCAGGAACCTGTACATCAGTTGATTGAGAGTTGAGAGGCGGGACCAAATAGCCAAAGCTCAACCCATGCAAACACAACTTGGTGAGTACAACTAAGTGAGTGCATCTACATAACGGGTCACCTACACTCTGATTTCACAACTTATAACAAAATAAGAAACTTTGATTTCTCCTCATTTAACTATAAAGAGATGAAATCACTAGTATGGCCAACTATAGTGACCTCCTTGGCCCACCTAACTAAAACACGTTCCTTAGAGAACCATTACTTGGTTCATTACCTACAGAGAACTGAAGAGCTTCCATGATTGCCTTCCTCTACTATGTCGTCTACAAGCACACCAACGACCCGTATATCACACTTACGCCGACACCAAATTTCCTCACTGTTAAGGTGAGTCATGTCTCTGGTCACTGTTAAGGTGAGTCATGTCTCTGGTCACTGTTAAGGTGAGTCATGTCTCTGGTCACTGTTAAGGTGAGTCATGTCTCTGGTCACTGTTAAGGTGAGTCATGTCTCTGGTCACTGTTAAGGTGAGTCATGTCTCTGGTCACTGTTAAGGTGAGTCATGTCTCTGGTCACTGTTAAGGTGAGTCATGTCTCTGGTCACTGTTAAGGCGAGTCATGTCTCTGGTCACTGTTAAGGTGAGTCATGTCTCTGGTCACTGTTAAGGTGAGTCATGTCCCTGGTCACTGTTAAGGTGATCCATGTCTCTGGTCACTGTTAAGGTGAGTCATGTCTCTGGTCACTGTTAAGGTGAGTCATGTTTCTGGTCACTGTTAAGGTGATCCATGTCTCTGGTCACTGTAGAGGTGAGTCATGTCTCTGGTCACTGTTAAGGTGATCCATGTCTCTGGTCACTGTTAAGGTGAGTCATGTCTCTGGTCACTCTTAAGGTGAGTTATGTCTCTTTTCACTGTTAAGGTGACCCATGTCTCTGGTCACTGTTAAGGTGAGTCATGTCTCTGGTCACTGTTAAGGTGAGTCATGTCTCTGGTCACTGTTAAGGTGAGTCATGTCTCTGGTCACTGTTAAGGTGAGTCATGTCTCTGGTCACTGTTAAGGTGACTCATGTCTCTGGTCACTGTTAAGGTGAGTCATGTCTCTGGTCACTGTTAAGGTGAGCCATGTCTCTGGTCACTGTTAAGGTGAGCCGTGTCTCTGGTCACTTATGTAAACAATATACGACTCCGTGTGAGGCCTTGATGTGAAACTGTATAAATAAGAAGCCATAGTCTCCTCCAGATGCCTAACTACAGACGGACACACTGGAGCCCTTCCCTGATACTGGGCATAATGCTCCGCCGACCACTTCTACATATCCGTGCACCGTCAATAGTCTGGGAACTTTTCTACCCATTCAACTGTCCTCATGAACGAACACCATGATATTAATTGGATAACCCTAAATTCACCATAGACTTGGTTATCAACTGGTGTGTGAACTGGATTATTGATTTCTGACACAAAATGTTTCAAATGAAGAACAGACTTGTATAAATAAATGACTTTAGTTAGGTTTAAACAAGAGCTGCCTCTCAGACCAACAGACCTTCTGCAGATTCCTTTATTTATATGTTTCTAGGTTTTACTGTAATGAGCTCCCAGGAAACTGGCTCCTCCTTACTGACAATGACCAGCTGGATGTTGCCTCCTCCTTGCTGACAATGACCAGCTGGATGTTGCCTCCTCCTTGCTGACAATGACCAGCTGGATGTTGCCTCCTCCTTGCTGACAATGACCAGCTGGATGTTGCCTCCTCCTTGCTGACAATGACCAGCTGGATGTTGCCTCCTCCTTGCTGACAATGACCAGCTGGATGTTGCCTCCTCCTTGCTGACAATGACCAGCTGGATGTTGCCTCCTCCTTGCTGACAATGGCCAGATGGATGTTGCCTCCTCCTTGCTGACAATGACCAGCTGGATGTTGCCTCCTACTTGCTGACAATGGCCAGATGGATGTTGCCTCCTCCTTGCTGACAATGACCAGCTGGATGTTGCCTCCTCCTTGCTGACAATGACCAGCTGGATGTTGCCTCCTCCTTGCTGACAATGACCAGCTGGATGTTGCAGAACAGTAATGACATGTTATGGCTTGGATGTCAGAGAGAAGCCAAGTTGATACACGTAATAAACTGGTGACAGTCCACTAGAGCTGGTGACAGTCCACTAGAGCTGGTGATACACCAAGAACACTGGTGACAGTCCACTAGAGCTGGTGATACACCAAGAACACTGATGACAGTCCACTAGAGCTAGTGACACACCAAGAACACTGGTGACAGTCCACTAGAGCTGGTGACAGTCCACTTGAGCTGGTGACACACCATGAACACTGGTGACAGTCCACTAGAGCTGGTGACACACCAAGAACACTGGCGACAGTCCACTAGAGCTGGTGACAGTCCAATAGAGCAGGTGACACACCAAGAACACTGGCGACAGTCCACTAGAGCTGGTGACACTCCAAGAACACTGGCGACAGTCCACTAGAGCTGGTGACAGTCCACTAGAGCTGGTGACAAACCAAGAACACTGGTGACAGTCCACTAGAGCTGGTGACACACCAAGAAAACTGGTGACAGTCCACTAGAGCTGGTGACAAACCATGAACACTGGTGACAGTCCACTAGAGCTGGTGATACACCAAGAACACTGGTGACAGTCCACTAGAGCTGGTGACACACCAAGAACACTGGTGACAGTACACTAGAGCTGGTGACACACCAAGAACACTGCTGACAGTCCACTAGAGCTGGTGACACACCAAGAACACTGGCGACAGCCCACTAGAGCTGGTGACACACCATGAACACTGGTGACAGTCCACTAGAGCTGGTGACAGTCCACTAGAGCTGGTGACACACCAAAAACACTGGCGACAGTCCACTAGAGCTGGTGACACACCATGAACACTGGTGACAGTCCACTAGAGCTGGTGACAGTCCACTAGAGCTGGTGACACTCCAAGAACACTGGCGACAGTTCACTAGACCTGGTGACAGTCCACAAGAGCTGGTGACAGTCCACTAGACCTGGTGACACACCATGAACACTGGTGACAGTCCACTGGAGCTGGTGACAGTCCACTAGAGCTGGTGACAGTCCACTGGAGCTGGTGACAGTCCACTAGAGCTGGTGACACAACAAGAACACTGGCAACAGTTCACTAGAGCTGGTGACACACCATGAACACTGGTGACAGTTCACTAGAGCTGGTGACACACCAAGAACACTGGTGACAGTTCACTAGAGCTGGTGACAGTCCACTAGAGCTGGTGACACACCATGAACACTGGTGACAGTCCACAAGAGCTGGTGACACACCAAGATCACTGGTGACAGTTCACTAGAGCTGGTGACAGTCCACTAGAGGTGGTGACAGTCCACTAGAGCTGGTGACAATTCAAGAACACTGGTGACAGTCCACTAGAGCTGGTGACAAACCCTGAACACTGGTGACAGTCCACTAGAGCTGGTGACACACCAAGAACACTGGTGACAGTCCACTAGAGCTGGTGACAGACCACTAGAGCTGGTGACACTCTAACAACACTGGTGACAGTCCACTAGAGCTGGTGACAGTACACTAGAGCTGGTGACACACCAAGAACACTGGTGACAGTCCACTAGAGCTGATGACAGTCCACTAGAGCTGGTGACCCACCAAGAACACTGGTGACAGTCCATTAGAGCTAGTGACACACCAAGAACACTGGTGACAGTCCACTAGAGCTGGTGACAGCCCACTAGAGCTGGTGACAGCCTACTAGAGCTGGTGACAGTCCACTAGAGCTGGTGACGCACCAAGAACACTGGTGACAGTCCACTAGAGCTGGTGATACACCAAGAACACTGGTGACAGTCCACTAGAGCTGGGGACACTCCAAGAACACTGGTGACAGTCCACTAGAGCTGGGGACACACCAAGAACACTGGTGACAGTCCACTAGAGCTGGTGATACACCAAGAACACTGGTGACAGTCCACTAGAGCTGGTGACAGTCCACTAGAGCTGGTGATGCACCAAGAACACTGGTGACAGTCCACTAGAGCTAGGGACTCACCAAGAACACTGGTGACAGTCCACTAGAGCTGGTGACAGTCCACTAGAGCTGGTGACACACCAAGAACACTGGCGACAGTCCACTAGAGCTGGTGACACACCAAGAACACTGGCGACAGTCCACTAGAGCTGGTGACACTCCAAGAACACTGGTGACAGTCCATTAGAGCTGGTGACAGTCCACTAGAGCTGGTGACAGTCCACTAGAGCTGGTGACAGTCCACTAGAGCTGGTGACACACCAAGAACACTGGTGACAGTCCACTAGAGCTAGTGACACACCAAGAACACTGGTGACAGCCCACTAGAGCTGGTGACACACAAAGAACACTGGTGACAGCCCACTAGAGCTAGTGACAGTCCACTAGAGCTGGTGACACACAAAGAACACTGGTGACAGTCCACTAGAGCTGGTGACACACCAAGAACATTGGTGACAGTCCACTAGAGCTGGTGACAGTCAACTAGAGCTGGTGACACACCAAAAACACTGGTGACAGTCCACTAGAGCTGGTGACAGTCCACTAGAGCTGGTGACACTCCAAGAACACTGGCGACAGTTCACTAGACCTGGTGACAGTCCACAAGAGCTGGTGACAGTCCACTAGACCTGGTGACACACCATGAACACTGGTGACAGTCCACTGGAGCTGGTGACAGTCCACTAGAGCTGGTGACAGTCCACTGGAGCTGGTGACAGTCCACTAGAGCTGGTGACACACAAAGAACACTGGCAACAGTTCACTAGAGCTGGTGACACACACCATAGAACACTGGTGACAGTCCACTAGAGCTGGTGACACACCAAGAACACTGGTGACAGTTCACTAGAGCTGGTGACAGTCCACTAGAGCTGGTGACACACCATGAACACTGGTGACAGTCCACAAGAGCTGGTGGCACACCAAGAACACTGGTGACAGTCCACTAGAGCTGGTGACACTCTAAGAACCTGGTGACAGTCCACTAGAGCTTGGTGACAGTACACTAGAGCTGGTGACACACCAAGAACACTGGTGACAGTCCACTAGAGCTGATGACAGTCCACTAGAGCTGGTGACCCACCAAGAACACTGGTGACAGTCCATTAGAGCTAGTGACCACCAAGAACACTGGTGACAGTCACTAGAGCTGGTGACAGCCCACTAGAGCTAGTGACAGCCTACTAGAGCTGGTGACAGTCCACTAGAGCTGGTGACACACAAGAACACTGGGTGACAGTCCCATAGAGCTGGTGATACACCAAGAACACTGGTGACAGTCCACTAGAGCTGGGGACACTCCAAGAACACTGGTGACAGTCCCTAGAGCTGGGGACACACCAAGAACACTGGTGACAGTCCACTAGAGCTGGTGACAGTCCACTAGAGCTGGTGATACACCAAGAACACTGGTGACAGTCCACTAGAGCTGGTGACAGTCCACTAGAGCTGTTGATACACCAAGAACACTGGTGACTCCAATAGAGCTAGGAGACTCACCAAGAACACTGGTGACAGTCCACTAGAGCTGGTGACACACCAAGAACACTGGCAACAGTCCACTAGAGCTGGTGACACACCAAGAACACTGGCGACAATCCACTAGAGCTGGTGACACTAAAAGAACACTGGTGACAGTGTCATAGAGCTGGTGACAGTCCACTAGAGCTGGTGACCAGTCCACTAGAGCTGGTGACAGTCCACTAGAGCTGGTGACACACCAAGAACACTGGTGACAGTCCACTAGAGCTAGTGACACACCAAGAACACTGGTGACAGCCCACTAGAGCTGGTGAGACACAAAAAGAACACTGGTGACAGCCCACTAGAGCTAGTGACAGCCACTAGAGCTGGGTGACACACAAGAACACTGGGACAGTCCCCTAGAGCTGGTGACACACCAAGGACATGGGTGACAGTCCACTAGAGCTGGTGACAGTCAACTACAGCTGGTGACACACCAAAAAACTGGTGACAGTCTACATAGAGCTGGTGACAGCCCAATAGAGCTGGTGACACTCCAAGAACACTGGTGACAGTCCACTAGAGTGGTGACCACACACCAGACACTGGTGACAGTCCACTAGAGCTGGTGACACACCAAGAACACTGGTGACAGTCCACTAGAGCTGGTGACACACCAAGAACATTGGTGACTGTCCACTAGAGCTGGTGACACTCCAAGAACAATGGTGACAGTCACTAGAGCTGGTGACATTTCAATAGAGCTGGTGATTACACAAGAACACTGGTGACAGTCCACTAGAGCTGGTGATACACCAAGATACTGATGACAGTCCCTAGAGCTAGTGACACACCAAGAACACTGGTGACAGTCCACTAGAGCTGGTGACAGTCCACTTGAGCTGGTGACACACCATGAACACTGGTGACAGTCCACTAGAGCTGGTGAACACCAAGACACTGGCGACAGTCCACTAGAGCTGGTGACAGTCCAATAGAGCAGGTGACACACCAAGAACACTGGCGCCAGTCCACTAGAGCTGGTGACACTCCAAGAACACTGGCGACAGTTCACTAGAGCTGGTGACACCGAACACTGGTGACAGTCCCCTAGAGCTGGTGACACACCAAGAAAACTGGTGACAGTCCACTAGAGCTGGTGACAAACCATGAACACTGGTGACAGTCCACTAGAGCTGGTGATACACCCAAGAACACTGGTGACAGTCCACTAGAGCTGGTGACACACCAAGAACACTGGTGACAGTACACTAGAGCTGGTGACACACCAAGACACTGCTGACAGTCCACTAGAGCTGGTGACACCCAAGAACACTGGCGACAGCCCTAGAGCTGGTGACACACCATGAACACTGGGACAGTCCACTAGAGCTGGTGCAGTCCACTAGAGCTGGTGACACACCAAAACACTGGCGACAGTCCACTAGAGCTGGTGACACACCATGAACACTGGTGACAGTCCACTAGAGCTGGTGACAGTCCACTAGAGCTGGTGACACTCCAAGAACACTGGCGACGTTCACTAGACCTGTGACAGTCCACAAGAGCTGGTGACAGTCCACTAGACCTGGTGACACACCATGAACACTGGTGCCAGTCCACTGGAGCTGGTGACAGTCCACTAGAGCTGGTGACAGTCCACTGGAGCTGGTGACAGTCCACTAGAGCTGGTGACACAACAAGAACACTGGCAACAGTTCACTAGAGCTGGTGACACACCATGAACACTGGTGACAGTTCACTAGAGCTGGTGACACACCCAGAACACTGATGACAGTTCACTAGCTGGTGACAGTCCACTAGAGCTGGTGACACACCATGAACATGGGTGACAGTCCACAAGAGCTGGTGAACACACCAGATCACTGGTCAGTTCACTAGAGGTGGTGACAGTCCACTAGAGCTGGTGACAATTCAAGAACACTGGTGACAGTCCACTAGAGCTGGTGACAAACCCTGAACACTGTGACAGTCCACTAGGCTGGTGACAACACCAAGAACACTGGTGACAGTCCACTAGAGCTGGTGACAGACCACTAGAGCTGGTGACACTCTAAGAACACGGGTGACAGTCCACTGAGCTGGTGACAGTACACTAGGCTGGTGACACACCAAGAACACTGGTGACAGTCCACTAGAGCTGATGACAGTCCACTAGAGCTGGTGAACCCACCAAGAACACTGGTGACAGTCCATTAGAGCTAGTGACACACCAAGAACACTGGTGACAGTCCACTAGAGCTGGTGACAGCCCACTAGATCTGGTGACAGCCTACTAAGCTGGTGACAGTCCACTAGAGCTGGTGACGCACCAAGAACACTGGTGACAGTCCACTAGAGCTGGT
>WNGS01157642.1:36075-101643 GCA_020271785.1 Procambarus virginalis
ACCCTTCCGCCTTCTTTGGTTTCCTTGCTTGCCCTGCCACTTGGTTTTTTGGGGTCTTGCGATTCTCGCGTCGGACCCGTCATTTGTTCTCCTGGCGGGTTTGCTTGCTTGGGGTTGTGTCTGTTCGGCAGACGTTCCATCTCCTTGTACCACCTGAGTCGGTGGTCGCGCCCGAGATCTTCTTGCGGCTCCGCCTTTTCCTGGGCTCGGAGGGCCTTGTCGGGGCTGCTTCCGTCTGCCTCGTGGTCTCGCCTCCGGCTGGTGGTCGGTGGTCCCCCCTGCGTGTTTCTCTTGGCGGCAGTATGGGGTGTTTTGGCGGTCCTTCCTTTTCCTGTACCTTCTTAGGTGGTTCCTCTTGTTAGCGTCGGCCTGGTTTTTTGGTGGGGGTTGGGGGCCGTCGTCGTGCCACATACTGTCGCCTCTCTTTTTGTGCGGCGCTGGCGGAGTCGCTTTGGCTGGCTTTCGGTCTTGCTTCTACACCGCTTAGTAAGCTGTCTTGTGCTTCGTTTCCCCTCCGGCCTGTTCGTGCGCCGCTTGCACCATCCTGTTTTCTGGTCAGCGCTGTCTTCTCCTCGGTTGGTAGTGCCTCTTCGGTTCCGGTTTGTTTTTCGTCGGCTCTTTTCCTTTTGGGCATTTGCCTCTGGGGGTCGGGTCGCTGTGTTTTTCCTGCTCCTTGGTTTTAGCGTTTTGGTTGTTTGGGTGGTGTCCGCCTCCCGGTTCCGTCCCTTTGATCTTCCTCTGTGGGTAGTTAGCTCCGGGGAGCCGACGGGGCTCCCCCCAGAAAACCAGCGTTGAATGTAATGAAACGGCATTTTCTGGGTGAGTCCCGGAAGGCTCCCCGGCAACCCTCCACCCCCTCCGGTCGGCGTTTTTTCGCGTGTCTTGACATCCACTCAGAACTGATGGGTGGATAGCCGGCGTGGGAGGTCTGGGGCTCCACCTTCCCCCTCCCGGGGATGGGGGAGAAGCTGCGCAGACAGCGGCGCGGTGACGTTTGACGTCACACTATTTGCTTGTTTTTTCTGTTGGGAGTTCTATCCACTAGTTCGGATTTTGGTAGCAATTTTAAACCAGAATAGGGTTTGTTTTTGGGGCGCTTACCTTTCTGGGTGCCTGTCCCGGTCGATGGCAGACATAGAATGCTTCCAACCACACGGGGGCTTCTATAGGCATTGCTCCCGTGCCTCTCTGAGGGGGACCGGTTCTGGCCGTGGTCTCCGGTAGGCCTAAGAACTCCATACACATGACTGATGCCAAAGTCTGAAATCATATCAGCCTGGGATAGCTCCGGGGAGCCTCCGGGACTCACCCAGAAAATGGCGTTTCATTACATTCAACGCTGGTTTGTTGACTATTGCAATGCTCTCATGACAACATGGATTTAGAGCGGGAGATCCTGTCTGTCACAGTTTCAACCCACTATGACAAAATCACAGAAGCCCCTAAATAAAAGCAAAATGCAGATGTTGTATACACAGACTTTGCAAAGGCGTTTGACAAATGTGACCATGGGTGATAGCTCACAAAATGAGGTCAATGGGAATAACTGGAAAAGTAGGACGCTGGATATCAAATTTCCTGTCGAACAGAACACAAAGAGTACAGTCAATCAGATAAAATCGAGTGCAAGCGATGTTAAAAGCTCTGTACCTCAAGGTACAGTCCTTGCACCGCTACTTTCCTTATTCTCATACCTGATATAGACAAAAATACAAGTCACAGCTTCGTGTCATCCTTCGCAGATGACACAAAATCAGCATGAAAATTACCTCTGCTGAAGACATTGAAAAACTACAAGCAGATGTCAACAAGTTTTCGATTGGGCAGCAGAAAATACATGAATGTTTAACAGTAATAAATTTCAGGTGCTCCGGTATGGCAAAATAAGGATCTGAAACATAATACAGGGTACAAAACACAATCAAATCTTCCCATAGTAGAAAACAGCATGTCAAGGATTTGGGAATAATGATGTCAGACGATCTAACGTTTAGGGAGCATAACCAAGCAAATATTGCGTCAGCCAGAAAAATGATCGGATGGATTACGAGAACTTTCAAATCCAGGAATCCCATCACAATGGTTGTACTCTTCAGTCACTTGTGTTGTCCCGTCTCGAGTACTGCTCAGTACCACTTCCCCCTTTAGAGCAGGAGAGATTGCTGAAATAGAGGGAATACAGAGAACATATACGGCACGCATAGACGAGATAAAGCACCTAAATTATTGGGATCGTCTCAAAGCTCTCCAAATGTACTCTCTAGAAAGGAGACGAGAGAGATACCAAATAATATACCATGGAAATACTGGAGGGACGGCAGAAAAACAGCAAAAATACAATTTGGTCAACAGACAGCATTGTTTTAAAAATAACAGACATAGGTTGACATTATAGGGGTTAGGTAGTTACAGGGAGCTAATTAGGTAGTGCTTATTTTTATCTTAACTGGTTTGAGAGAGGTACAGTCTTTAACATGAGTGGGAAGGTTATTCCACATTCTGGGTCTCTTGATTTGTAGAGCATTTCTAGTCGTACTCTTGGAATATCAAAAAGGTATTTATTTCTGGTGTGGTGCTCATGGGTTCTGTTACAACCTTCAATGAAGCTTTTAAGGTCAGGATTGGCATTACATTCAGCATTTTATATATATATATATATATATATATATATATATAATATATATATATATATATATATATATATATATATATATTTAATTAATTATTAATACACATGAAAGGATGTGCAGTGACTTTATATCTAACATATTCAAGATATGAATAGGGGGTACCGAGTGCTGTCTGGGGCCAGAGGTGGATATTGTCCTAATAGCAGCTTTGTGTTGAGTAATTAGAGGACGTAAATGATTTGGGTAGCAGAACCCCAAGCACAAATACCATATTGAGATAAGGATAGATGAGGGAGTAATGGAGCGATACCAGGGCACGGCGAGGTACATAATATCTGATTTTAGAAAGAATGCCAACAGTTTTTTGAAACTAATTTTATATATTTAGAAAGTGTCCCTGGAAATTCAGCTTGTGGTTAATGAGAACGCCAAGGAATTTGCCATCTATTTTGTTACAAATTGGGTATTATTTATCCTGAGATTGTTTGAGGATTTATTGCCAAACAAATATAGGAAGTTTGTCAATGTTGAGGGTGAGTTTGTTAGCAGTTTGCCAAAGATGGACTTATTTAGTTCAGTATTCACTGTGACATTTAGAGCAAGGGGGTCAACTGAAGTAAATGAAGGTCGTGTCATCAACAAATAGAATTGCTTTGAGGCGTTGGGAGGCATTTGGAAGGTCATTAATGTAGATGAGAAAAAGGAGAGGGCCAAGTATGCTGCCCTGAGGAACACCAATGTGGATGGGTAGGGTGGGAGAAATTGAATTATTCACAGAAACATACTGGAGCCTTTCAGTAAGGTAAGATTTGAGATATTACAGGGAGTGACCTCTGATTCCATAATGATGTAATTTAAAAGGAGGTTTTGGTGGTCAACAGTGTCAAAGCCTTACGCAGGTCCACAAATAACCCAACAGGAACTCATTTTTATCAGAGCTGCTTGTATCAAGTTAATCATACAAATAAGTGCATCGTTAGTGCTTTTTTTGGGTCTGAAGCCATATTGACAAGAGCTAAGTATATTGTGTTTGGCTAGATAAGAGTAAAGCTGCTTGTAGATTAGTTTTCAAGTATTTTTGACAAGTTTGGCAGATTGATATATAGTCTGTAGTTGTTAACATCAGTGAGATCACCACATTTGTGGACAGGGGTTACTCTCGCTTTTTTTCTGGAGGGAGCCCCGTCGGCTCCCCGGAGCTATCCCAGGCTGATATGCTAATTTCAGACTTTGGCATCAGTCATGTGTATGGAGTTCTTAGGCCTACCGGGGACCATGGCCAGAACCGGGCCCCCTCAGAGAGGCAAGGGAGCAATGGCCTATAGAAGCCCCGTGTGGTTGGAAGCATTCTATGTCTGCCATCGACCGGGACAGGCACCCAGAAAGGTAAGCGCCCCAAAACAAACCCCTATCTGGTTAAAATTGCTACCAAAATCCGAACTAGTGGATAGAACTCCCAAACGAAAAACAAGCAAACTAGTGTGACGTCACACGTTACCGCTCCGCTGTCTGCGCAGCTCCCCCCTCCCCGGGAGGGGGAAGGTGGAGCCCCCAGACCTCCCACGCCGGCTATCCACCATCAGTTCTTCGGCTGATGCTATAGGCACCGGTTATGTGCTCCGGCTCCAGTGGTTGTTTCAGCACTGCACCTAGAGTGTGGTGTCTGTTTTCTAGGTGGTGCGCGAGCCGGAGTGATTCTCCAGTACTCGGGCTGCATGCGCCTAGGGTTCCCTTCCCTAGGTGCCCTGTAAGTACTGCCCTTGGGACTTGGGGCCACCTTCCACAAGTTCCGGGGTCTGCCCCTGCTAGGCCGTTTACTGCTTGGTTTTCGGCCGCTCTTTGTGTGCTCGGGTTTTCTGTCTCCCTTGTTCGCCTTAGAGTAAGGGGCAGTTTTGCACTGGTGGGGCGCAGGGTACTGTGCAGCTTGTCTTTTCCAATCATAGCGGCCGCTCTGTTCCTTGGGTACGCTGTCCTCTTGCGGGTTTTCCTTTTTCTTTTGTTTATCTACCTGGGGGGGGTCTGCCTTCGTTCTTGCCCCTGGTGTCCCTTTGTTCTGAGTTTTCTGGTGGTACCCCTGCTAGGTCCCCCGTGAGTGTACACGTCCCGGGGGTTCAGCTCTTAGAAGTTGTTTTGGTAGTTTTGGGTGCCGGTTAGCAGTACCCTGCCTGGGAATACCTGAGCGCGAGTCCTCTTATAGTAAACGCTCGGGACCCTGGGAAACCCCTGGGGCGCGTGGGTCCGATGGATGTGACCCCAGAGCCCCCCCCTCGCTTCCAGCGAGTTGAGGGTTGCTCACCCCTTGTCTCTGGGTGACTCTCTGTTTTGCCTCCGTCTGCTGCCTGTGGGGTCGGTGACACCTTCGACCCGGAGTCCTGCGAGTTGTTGCTCGTTAGGGCTCGGTTTCCAGTTGTGCTCAGCTGGTGCGGGCAGCAGAGGCGTTGCACATGAGCCTTGGTGGTGACAACGCTCTCGTGGTAACTCCCGGGAGCCCCGGGGCTGCCCCGTTTTGTGTTCTTGTTTTTCCCCTGGATTCCCCTTCCTGCCTGCATCCAGTTCCTTACCGTCTGTAGGTTCAGGGAGGGGTTTGATGGTGAGACTCGGGCAGTCTCGGGGAAATCCCCTTCCGGGTAGTGACGGGGGCATTCGAGCCCTGCTCCTCCAGCCGTGTGTAAGAGTCTGCCAGTGGGCTCCCTTCCTTAGTGTTTTCACGGCTGTCCCGTTTTTCTGGTACGCCGGGGCTTTAGGGGGACGGCTCGGCCCCGGGGCCTGTTGTGTGGGTTCCCGGGGCTGCGGAGGGGCTGACTTGGGGGCCTTGGCCCCATAGGACCCGTGGGGTTTTTATCCCCCTCTCGGCGGGGGCTTGTGGTTTTGGTTACGCGGACTGGGGTTTTTCCTCTCCACTCGCCGTACGTGCTGTTGGGCGTCGGCCCCTCCCCGGGCTCGGTTCCTTGGCCTTTGAGTCGGTTGGTTCCGTCCTGTGGGGTGGATGTTTCCCCCACCCCTTTTTGGGACGGTGTTTTTCGTCATGTTATCCCGTTCAGGGGGTTCTACATGACTACTGGTCTCGGGTGCGCATGCGCCTTTGTGTGCCTTCGGGACTGGTTTTGGCTTCCGTGTCTCGAGGGTTCGGAAGGTTTTTCCTACTTCCCGCGTTATTGGAACGTCTGTCGGCTCCTCGTCCTTGTTGCCGAGTTGGGCTACTTGTAGCCCTGTTGGGCTCCTTGTGGTCCTGTTGTGCTCCTTGTAGCCCTGTTGGGCTCCTTTTGGCCAGTTTGGGCTCTTTCTGGGCCTGTTGGGCTACTTGTGGCCCTGTGGGGCTACTTGTGGCCCTGTGGGGCTACTTGTGGCCCTGTGGGGCTACTTGTGGCCCTGTGGGGCTACTTGTGGCCCTGTTGGGCTCCTTGTGGCCCTGTTGGGCTCCTTGTGGCCCTGTTGGGCTCCTTGTGGCCCTGTTGGGCTACTTGCAGCCTTGTTGGGCTGCTTGTGGCCCGGTTGCGTGCCTTTTTTGGGCTCTGTCTTCGCTTCTTTGGCCGGTTTTCTTGTTCCTGCTCACTCTTTTGGCTACTTTTCTTGTGCAGTAGTCTTGGTTGCCGCCTTCCCGCAGGGAAGGTTGCGCGTTTTCGACCAGCATGTCATGCGCGTGCGCCGCGGAGTTTGTTTTTGGTCTGGGCGGTGTGTAGTGCCGGTGTTCGTCGTCTTTTTGCTCCAGTGCTTCGCCTTTCGCTCTTCTCCCTTGCCGCGGTATGTGCCCCTTTTCGCTCCGGGGGTGTCCTGGGTTCCAGTTGTGGGGAGGCCGCCGAGGTTTACCCTGTGTCATGGGTGTGGGCCGCCTTCTTCGCCTCTTCCTTGCTCTCCTGCAGGTCCGGCTCTGGCTTCTTCACCTGGCGGTGCTCCCAGGTTCTTCTGGGCTCGGTTGAGTCGTGTCACTTCGAGCCACCGTTTGCCAGGTGAGTTTCTGCGGTCTGGCGTCTTTTGGCACAGTGAGTACTGTTCAGTACTCACTTCCCCTTCAGAGCAGGAGAGATTGCTGAAATAGAGGGAATACAGAGAACATATACAGCACGTATAGACGCGATAAAGCACCTAAATTATTGGGATCGTCTCAAAGCTCTCCAAATGTACTCACTAGAAAGAAGACGAGAGAGATATCAAATAATATACACCTGGAAGATACTGGAGGGCCAGGTCCCAAATCTACACAGTAAAATAACAACGTACTGGAGTGAACGATATGGAAGAAAATGCAGAATAGAACCAGTGAAGAGCAGGGGTGCCATAGGCACAATCAGAGAACACTGTATAAGCATCAGAGGTCCACGGTTGTTCAACGTCCTCCCAGCAAGCATAAGAAATATTGCCGGAACAACCGTGGACATCTTCAAGAGGAAACTAGATTTATTCCTCCAAGGCGTTCCGGACCAGCCGGGCTGTGGTGGGTATGTGGGCCTGCGGGCCGCTCCAAGCAACAGCCTAGTGGACCAAACTCTCACAAGTCAAGCCTGGCCTCGGGCCGGGCTTGGGGAGTAGAAGAACTCCCAGAACCCCATCAACCAGGTATCAACCAGGCAGGGCGCTGGATGTGGTGTTATATACCTGTCTTTCTTTAGGTCTCTTTGTACGACTGAGACCGTTCGCACACCAGTGTCGGTCCCCTTTTTTCACCCCTTCCTGTCCCACTCTTGTGCATGTCCAACCCATGCTAGGGTCATTCAGGGGTCCCACCTTTGTTAGTGTTATGTGGTGTGGGGGTTTGTGGTGTTGGTCCTGTACTCGCCTGGTAGGGCTCCTGGCTGTGCTTGCAAGGTTTATGCGCTCTGGCTTTTGGGTCCCGCCTATCTGGTAGAACTTGCGGGATAGTACCAGTGGAGTGCAGTGGTGCCATAGGCACACTCGGGGAACACTGTATATCCATCAGAGGTCTGCAGTTGTTACACGACCTCCTTGCGAGCATACGCCTTCTTGCTGGTACCTCATCTTGAGGTTAACTTGAGGTGCTTCCGGGGCTTAGCGTCCCCGCGGCCCGGTCATCGACCAGGCCTCCTGGACTGGTCGTGCTGGCTGTTGGACATGGCTGCTCGCTGCCCGACGTATGAGGCACAGCCTGGTTGATCGGGTATCCTTGGAGGTGCTGATCCGGTTCTCTCTTGCACCAACCCGTCCCCGCATCTTTATTACGTCAATATTGACTTCTTAGTTCCGTGCATAGGTGCCATACTAAACATAATAGTTTCCCTTAAAAAACTTCGTGGAAAACACCGACCTTACCTGACCTACTTAGTAGGTTACAATAAGAGTCTTATGGTTTCGTAATTACAATTGTTACTTAACCTATTATAGGTATACCACTGAACTCTGTGAGGGGATTGCAAGTTATGCCCCTATGGTACGGTCTGTGGACTTCCGGGGCACACTAGCTTGCCTTCGACTTAGTTATGGCCCATCCTGGTTGTGGGGAGTCTGTGGGCCTGCAGGCCGCCCCATGCGTCTTCCTGGTGGGCCTCCCTTTGGCCGGTCTAGCCTGACCTCGGGCCGGGCTTGGGGTGTACATGAGCTCCCGGTTCCCCATCCAGCCGGTTTTGAGCGGGGTTTCTCCGCCGTCGGTCGCCTGGTAGGCGGGTTCCTGGGCCTGCTGGGTTCTGTCATGTCTCCGTGGGCCCTGTCTGGGGTCTATCTGCTCCGTTCTCTGCCTTTGCCGGAGCGAGTTGCTCTTTACCTGTGGCATGTTGCGGTGGTGTATACTCCCCTAGTTGTGCTTGCGGGGGTTGAGCTCTGGCTCTTTGGTCCCGCCTCTCAAACGTCAATCAACAGGTGTATGGTTTCCTGAGCCTATTGGGCTCTATCATATCTACACTTGAAACTGTGTTTGGAGTCAGCCTCCACCACATCGCTTCCTAATGCATTCCATTTGTCAACCACTCTGACACTAACAAAGTTCTTTCTAATATCTCTGTGGCTCATTTGGGCATTCAGTTTCCACCTGCGTCCCCTAGTGCGTGTGCCCCTTGTGTTAAACAGCCTGTCTTTATCCACCAGGTTGTATGTTGCTACTACTGCGCGTGTGCATTAGTACCGGGTTTCGCAGTGGCGTGTCCTTACTCCTGGGGTTTTTTATGCTTCTGCTCTTTCGTCCTGCCTCACCCCAGTCGTTTTCCTGGCATCTCCTTTGGTCAGTTTTGCCTGCACTTGCTGCTATGTTGGGGGACGTGGTCGGTTTCCACCACTTCATTGTTTGTGTGTTCCCTTGTTTTCCTCCTCTGCCACAGGGGTGTTCTGCGTGTGTTCCTTGGCTTCTTGGGCTTTTTTCGGCCTGTGTCCTGTGGTGTGCTTCTTTGTCTCGGTCTGTTGCTGTTGCTCGTACCTCTTGGTTCGGGTACGGTTCTGGCGGCAACCCTTCCGCCTTCTTTGGTTTCCTTGCTTGCCCTGCCACTTGGTTTTTTGGGGTCTTGCGATGTCTCGCGTCGGACCCGTCATTTGTTCTCCTGGCGGGTTTGCTTGCTTTGGAATTTGTCTGTTCGGCAGACGTTCCATCTCCTTGTACCACCTGAGTTCGGTGGTCGCGCCCGAGATCTTCTTGCGGCTCCGCCTTTTCCTGGGCTCGGAGGGGCCTTGTCGGGGCTGCTTCCGTCTGCCTCGTGGTCTCGCCTCCGGCTGGTGGTCGGTGTCCCACCTGCGTGTTTCTCTTGGCGGCAGTATGGGGTGTTTTGGCGGTCCTTCCTTTTCCTGTACCTTCTTAGGTGGTTCCTCTTGTTAGCGTCGGCCTGGTTTTTGGTGGGGGTTGGGGGCCGTCGTCGTGCCACATACTGTCGCCTCTCTCTTTTTGTGCGGCGCTGGCGGAGCCGCTTTGGCTTGCTTTCGGTCTTGCTTCTACACCGCTTAGTAAGCTGTCTTGTGCTTCGTTTCCCCTCCGGCCTGTTCGTGCGCCGCTTGCACCATCCTGGTTTCTGGTCAGCGTGCTCTGTCTTCTCCTCGGTTGGTAGTGCCTCTTCGGTTCCGGTTTGTTTTTCGTCGGCTCTTTTCCTTTTGGCATTTGCCTCTGGGGGTCGGGTCGCTGAGTTTTCCTGCTCCTTTGGTTTTAGCGTTTTGGTTGTTTGGGTGGTGTCCGCCTCCCGGTTCCGTCCCTTTGATCTTCCTCTGTGGGTAGTTAGCTCCGGGGAGCCGACGGGGCTCCCCCCAGAAAACCAGCGTTGAATGTAATGAAACGCCATTTTCTGGGTGAGTCCCGGAGGCTCCCCGGCAACCCTCCCTCCCTCCGGTCGGCGGTTTTTCGCGTGTCTTGACATCCAGCCTCAGAACTGATGGGTGGATAGCCGGCGTGGGAGGTCTGGGGCTCCACCTTCCCCCTCCCGGGGAGGGGGGAGCTGCGCAGACAGCGGCGCGGTGACGTGTGACGTCACACTAGTTTGCTTGTTTTTCTGTTTGGGAGTTCTATCCACTAGTTCGGATTTTGGTAGCAATTTTAACCAGAATAGGGGTTTGTTTTGGGGCGCTTACCTTTCTGGGTGCCTGTCCCGGTCGATGGCAGACATAGAATGCTTCCAACCACACGGGGGCTTCTATAGGCCATTGCTCCCCTTGCCTCTCTGAGGGGGCCCGGTTCTGGCCGTGGTCCCCGGTAGGCCTAAGAACTCCATACACATGACTGATGCCAAAGTCTGAAATTAGCATATCAGCCTGGGATAGCTCCGGGGAGCCTCCGGGACTCACCCAGAAAATGGCGTTTCATTACATTCAACGCTGGTTTTTTAGAATATCTGGAAAGGTTTGGAGTTCAAGTGACTTGTTGAAGAGCAATGCAATAGCAGGGGCTAAAGATCTGGAGGCTTTTTTTGTAAATTAAAGTTGGTATCTCCTCAAGGGCACTAGACTTGATTTTAAGGGAAAGGATTATCTCATTAACATCAGTGAATTTGCAGGCGTTAGGTACAGAGACTGTGGATAGTTACCTGTAAGATAGTCCTGAACATCAGTACTGGAAGATGGAATATCATTTGCAAGGGATGACCCAATGGAAGAGAAGAACCTATTGATCTCAATAGCAGTATCAGAGGCTGTAAGCTGACCATCATTATTGGACAGGAGTATTGGTTTGTTATTTAAAATCTTCTTTGATCCCAACATTTGTGAAATTGTGCTCCATGTTTTCTTAATGTTGCCCATTGTTTGGATAAATTTATCTTCATAGTATTTAGTTTTGGCTCTTCTAATTATTTTAGATAGCAATGACGAGTAATTCTTTGAAAATTCTTTGGAGACGATTCCTAACCTATACTTCTTCTCAAGGTCATGTTTTTTATTAATGAATTTAAGTATCCCCTTTGTAAGCCAATGTTTGTTTAGCCTTTTAGTTGTAACTTGTTTCGTTAGCATAGGACAGTGGGTGTTATAAAGGCTGAGAGTTTTTGAAGAAAAGATTGCACTGCTAGGTTGATGTCCCCTATGTTACCTAATTCAGACTCCTAGTTGACATTAGCAGCAGCAGCTATAAAATTGTCTATAGCAGTTTCATTGTGCAGCTTAAAGCTTATCTCACTTGTCTCTAGAGGTGGTTTGTTAATGTTATGAGAAATGTGGGGTAATGGTCTGTAGTGCTATCGATGATTATCCCTGAAGTAAGCGGAAAGGTTATGTTGGTCCAGATGTGATCAAGAGCTGTGGCAGTACTATCAGTGATTTTAGTAGGTCTAGTGATTAAGGGTATGAGGAAGCAGGAATTCATACAGTTGAGGAAGCTGGCAGCAGTAGGGTTTTCAGGCTCACAGAGGTCAGTATTAAAGTCCCCTGTGATAATTAGATGGTTTTTGTTCAGTCTGTTATCTAGTATTAGATTTCTAAGGTTAGAGTTGAATTCGGCCACATCAGTGTTAGGAATTCTATAGACTGCTCCCACAGTCGGGACAGACTCAGCACCCTTGACTCTGAAACTGGCGAAGATATACTCCCCACAGTAGTCTCTAGTTCTAATTACTTTTAAGCATGTTAGTTCTTGGTGGTAGTAAAGAGCACTACCACCACCTCTCTGAATTGGTCGACAGTTGTGAATTGCCGAGTAGTTTGGCATGTTAAAGAGTCGAGTAGTATCCTCTTTTAACCACGTTTCAGTAAGTATAATAAAAGAGAATTTGTTGTCGATAGTTTCAATCAAGGCACTAACATCATCGAAGTATTTGCTTAGAGATCTTACATTCAAGTTAATTACAGAGATATTGTGATTAGAGTAATGAAAAGTGATTACAGTAGTAGAAAGCCTTTATGACATTTACCTTGGACTGTCATAAAGGACGGGGATTTTAAGAAAAGACTGACAAAGCCGCCTACAGATGTCATAAAGACCTCCAACCCATTCGCCGTGCTGGAAGACGAATGCTGTACAGAGACTGCAGTTTGCTCAAATGTCAAGGCAATGAAGGGAGCGCAGGTCCATCAAGGTGCTCACAAAGTAAAGGAGGTGCCTAAGCAAATTTTGGTTGTGGGAGATTCCCCAGGTGAGGTATTTATTTATTTATTTATATACAAGAAGTTACACTGGGTTTGTGAGAATACATAGCATAGTATTTACAATCTTGTAAAGCCACTAGTACGTGCAGCGTTTCGGGCAGGTCCTTAATCTAACAGATAATTTTAAGTAGGTAAATTCTATCAGAATTAATAAAATGGCATTTGGATAGATCTTTTTGTGCCAGAGATAGGGGGAACATATTAAGGGTTTGCTGTCTGGGAGCAGGAATTGGTGATATAGTAAACAACATGAATGATATTATGGCTCGAAATGGGAACAACCTATTACTGTACAGTGGCACCTCGACATATGATTGCCCCTACTTACGATAATTTTGAGTTACGATGTAAATTTCATCGAAAAATGCGACTCGACATCCGATGGTGTCGTCGACTTCCGATATTTGTTGGTACACGTTCGGGTCGACCGAGCGTGTGGTTCCCGGTCACGCGGCCGATCTTCCTCAGTTTACTACAGCTGCCCGCTTAGTGACAACCGCGCCTATAAGAAATTCCACTTTTGTGGTGATTTTTTGCATTTTGAACATTAAAGTAATTATTATATATCACACCATGAGTCCCAGGAAAGTCAGTGGTAAGACTCAACATATGAAAACCCATGTAAGGATGACCATAGAGCAGAAACAAGAGTACAGAATGTCTCTTCCTCAACAATTAAGAAAATGTGTGCAGCATGGGAAGAATTTCAAACCTTTGCTGAAACGACTCACTCAAATCAAGCTGCAGTAAGTCGTTGCCTTAACCTATTCAATGACACTGTGATGCATCTTTACAGACAAATGTTAAAACGAAGGGAAAAACAAATGTCTCTTGACAAATTTGTAGTGAGACAAACAAGCACTGAACCACAACCAGGTCCTAGTGGTATTCAGGCAAAACGTAGGAGAGAGAGTACCCCAGAGAAAACATTACTGCCTGATGTGATAATGGAAGGGACTCCCCTTCCAAACAGTAACAAATCTCCTCCTCCCCCCTCATCACCATCTTCCATACGCCATCAAGAGCCCTCCATAAAGGTAAGGGAAACTTAGGTACTGTATTGTAGTTAGAAAAAACATTGAATTCAGTATAAAATGTATTTGTATGTTAATATTTTGGAGGGTGGGGAACCGATATTTCGACTTACGATCCGTCTCTGGGAACGGATTAGCATCGTAAGTCGAGGCCCCATTGTATTTGTATCAGTCCCAGTGGAAATGATTTTTTTTATTGATATATATAGAGTTCTTACATTCTTTTACAACCACTAGTACGTGTAGCATTTCGAGCAAGTCCTTAAACCTATGTTCCCTGGAATACGACCCCCGCAAAGAATCTTTTTACAACCAAGTACCCATTTTACTGTTCAGTTAAACAGAGGCTACAGTTAAGGATTTGCGCCCAGTAAATCCTCCCCGGCCAGGATACGAACACAGGACACAGTGCTTGCGCAACGCCAGGTGAGCGTCTTACCACTATGCCACGGAGACTGCTGAATGTAAGACGAGTTAGGATTGAGGCACTCATACAGAGGTTTAAGACAGCCATAGAATTAGTTAGGGCAAGGGAGGAATCCCAAACATATGTGGCAGCCTTCCAAGAAAGGGAGTTGGAAATGAATGGTTGTCGAAGGCACTTGGTGTCTATTGCGGACTGGACAAATATTGTAAATCAAATGCAATATCCTTCATTGATAACTAGGAATACATTTTGGAATGAATGACGTGTGTCTGATCAGGATGGGGTGCATTTATCCAGGGCTGGGTTGTTGCTGTTGCCAACTCATTGGAACCTATGGCTGGAGAGTGTTTATTTGGATTTAATCTGTTAATAGATAGTGGTATGGGAATTGATGTGGAGAAAGGAGGCAATAAAAGTATGTGTTGATGGGGAAAATTGGCAAAATAAACAGGGAAGAAGGGGCTCAAAATAATAATACATTTAAGGAATATTACATGAATACTACATGTATATTACATGTAGGAAGGAGTCTTAAAAAACTAAATAAACGATTTAAATGCTCTCGTTTGAACAGAAACAATAGATATTATTGCACTTACCAAAACATAAATGAATGTAGAAAACAGAGAACTATTAGCTGAATATCAAATGAGTGGATTTAAACTATTTCACACAGATATATTAGACGAGGAGGGGAAGGAGTCACATATGTTGGGGAAAATTTGAAATGTAGTCTCGAAGAAGGAATCAAAACTGAGCCACACACACTCAAACAATTTGGCTAGAATTAACCCTTAAACTGCACACGGCGTATATATACGCCATGAGTATGTAACGCATGTTTATGTTACGTTGTTGCGTAGATTAGATACACAGTGTTTAGTGAGTTTCATATTTATTTAGTAGTCCTGGATACAGCAGTGTCGCAGACGTTGAGTCGGAGCTTGTTCGTCTGATGTGGTTCCTGGAACACCATCACCTCCTCTCCCCTTCTCAATTTGGTTTCCGCAAGTGCCGCAGCACGACAGATGTCCTGGTAAACTTGGAGGTCTATATTCATACTGCTTTTGCTGCGAGGACCTCTGTTGTTGCCGTCCTTTTGACCTGGGAAAGGCTTACGAACCACTTGGCGATATCATATTCTATCCCAGCTTCATTCTTTTGGCCTTCGTGGTCATCTCCCTCTCTTTCTCCGCAGCTTCCTCTCTCGTCGTTCCTTTCGGGTGCGCCTTGGTACTGCTCTCTCTGCCTCTTTCAGCAATACAAAGGTGTGCCCCAGGGTAGTGTTCTGAGCACTACTCTTTTTTCTGGTTGCCCTCAATGGTCTTCTTTCCTCTCTTCCTTCAGGTGNAGGCAAGGGGAGCATGGCCTATAGAAGGCCCCGTGTGGTTGGAAGCATTCTATGTCTGCCATCGACGGGACAGGCACCAGAAAGGTAAGCGCCCCAAAACAAACCCCTATTCTGGTTAAAATTGCTACCAAAAGCCGAAATAGTGGATAGAACTCCAAAGAAAAATGAGCAAACTAGTGTGACGTCACACGCTGCCGCGCCGCGGTCTGCGCAGCTCCCCCTCCCCGGGAGGGGGAAGGGGGAGCCCAAGACCCTCCGCGCCAGCTACCACACCTCAGTTCTTGAGGCTGAGCTATAGGCGAAGGTTGTGTGCTCATGGCTCCGGTGTTCGCTACAACACTGTGTGCTTGCGTGTGGTGTTTGTTTTCGGCGGGCGAGAGCCAGGAGTAATTTTGGTACTGGGTGCATGCGCCTAGGGTTTCCTTCCTAGGTGCCCTGTAAGTACTACCCTTGGGGCTTGGGGCCACCTCCACAGGCTCCTTGGGATCTGCCTCTGCTGGTCCGTTTTACCTTTTCGGTTTTTCGGCCGCCTGTTGGGCTCTTGGGTGTTCTGTTCTCCCTTTTACTGGCAGGTAAGAGGCAGTTTGCACTGGTAGGGGCGCAGGGTGGCTGCACAGCTTGTATTCCCGACATAGCGCCGGCTCTGTTCCCTGGGGTTCGCTGTCCTCTTGCGGGGTTTGTTTTTCTTTTTGTTTTTGCCTGGTGGGGGGTTCTGTCATATTCATTCCTTAGTTCTAACCCTTCACGGTTATACTCGATGGCGCCCCCTGCTAGGTCCCCGTGAGTGTACACGTCCCTGGGGTACAGCTATAGAAGTTCGATTGGTAGTTTTGGGCGCGGTTAGCAGCTCCCTGCCTGGGACTACTGAGCGCGAGTCTCTTAAAGTAAACGCTCAGAACCTGGAATCCCCTAGGGGGCGCGTGGGTCCGATGGATGTGGACCCCGGAGTCCCACTCGCTGTGTGCGAGTTTGCGGGTTGCTCGGCCCTTTGCTCAGGGTGACCCTCATTGTTTTTGCCTCTGCCATGCTGCCTGTTGGGTCGGTGATACTTTCGACCCTGAGTCCTGTGAGTGTTGCTGCTTGCTTGTGACTCAATTTACCCAATCCTCTGATGCTTCTCTTCGGGTACAGGCGGCGCGTGCGTTGCAGTCTAGGTTTCGTCTGTTGCAACGCGCTAGGTTGGTTGCTCACCGGATGCCCGGGGCTGCCCCGCTTTGCTTTTCGTGACCCGGACTTGGGGGTGGGGGTCGCTTCGATCCTGGTTCAGTCCGCGCCTCCTCGTCCTTCCCCTACTGCTCGTTTGGTCCCCCCCCCTTGCTTCCAGCCCCGAAACGTCTGAGGGTTTCGGGGTCGGAGCAGGGGTCTTGATCTGGCAGACTTCGGGGGGGCCCTTCCGGGGGACGGAGGTATCGAGTCTTGTCTCCCGGCCGAAGCTTCGGGGTTGACCAGTGGGCCCCCTTCCTTCAGCTGTTCCGGCTGCTCCGTCCTTGTCTTGTGGGGTCGGGGCTTGGGGAGAGGATCGGCCTCGGGTCCTGTGGTGTTGGACCCGAGGCTGGGGAGGGGGCTGACTTGGGGGCCTTGGGCTCCGCTGGACCCCGCCTGGGTTTTTTCTTCCCTCTGAGCGGGGCTTATTGTTACAAGGAGTGGGGTTCTCTTTTCCCCCCTCTGCGTACGAGTTGGATTTGGTGTCGGCCCCTCCCGGGTTCGGTTCCGTGTTCCCCGGGTTCGTCGGTTCCGTCTTTCCGGAGGTTTTCGGCTTATCGCATCCAACCTGGTGAGGTGCGAGCGGCCTTTGCAGCTTACCTCCTGCGGGAACCGGATTATGCCTCTGAACTGGATCCATCTGAGTTCAGGTTTGGGACTTCGTTCCCTTTCTGGCTCCGTTACGAGGTTCCGGAGTCTTCCTGGCTAGCAGCCTGCCCTGCTTGTTTTGGATTCCTGGCATCCTTCTGTCGTTCCCGCACGTTGGAGTGGCGGGAAGCTTCACGGTGATTCAGGTTTCCTGGGGGGCGAGCTTGAGTACCTGAATGAGTGCTTGTTTGCCCCTGCCCTCCCCCGCGATGTGGGCGTTATTCAGCTCCATGTGCAGGTTCCGTCCTTTCGGCGGCGCTTTGCGGAGGATTTGCGCGCCCGGGGCCTTTTGGCTTCGGCCTTGCGGTTCTTTTCCATCTGGAGCTGTCCTCGGATTGGCTCGTGGAGGATGTGAGGACGCTTGGGTCCGTCCAGGGTCCGGCGCCTGTCCTCGGCTGCGCGCTCGTCGCTGCCTGTTGAAGCTGTTCACGCCGATTTTGCGGGATGCGGTTTCCCTGTTTTATGCTTCCCGTCTCGCGTGTCGGCAGGCGGTGCTGGGTTCCTCCGTGGAATCTGCTTGGGCTCTGGCTCTTAGGCGTTCTTCCCCCTTTTGTCCTCTTCTTTTTGCGGAGTCGGCCGTGGTGGCGCAGTTTATTCAGGCTGCGTCGGCGGCTTGTCGTCCGATGTCGGACTTGTTGGTCTTCCGGGGTCCCGGGGTGGGTCTTCCCGGAAGGGTCGTGCCAGAGCTCGGGGTTCCTCTCGTCGTGGTAGGCCTCTGGTGTCAGGTTCGGGTTCGGCTCCTGCTGCGGACCCGCCCGTCGTCTGGTCGGCGCGGTGTTCGCTCTGTGCGGGGTTCTGGGTCTCGTAAGGGTCGCCGGCCCTTTCGCGGTTTGCCCCGTTGACGGGGCGAGGGGGGGGGCGGCTTGCGCTGTTCGCCCGCGCCTGGTCCCACGATTCGTGGGCCTTTCAGGTCGTGTCTCGCGGTCTGCGGTGGCGTTGGGTGGCCCCTCCCCTTTGGGGGGTTCGGGGCTGGCAGGGCAAGTTTCTTCCCCTGCGCTCCGTCGCGTCGTCTTGGAGTGGGTACGTTTGGGCGTCGTCGAAACGACGTCGTCCCTCAGATGGGTTTCCCGTCTGTTTCCGGTTCCGAAACGGGACTGCGCGGACCTGAGGTTCATTCTGGACTTGTCCCGTCTGAACCCCTGGGTTCATTGCCCCTCCTTCCGGATGACTACGCTGTCTCAGGTTCGGCTCCTTTTGGAGCCGGGCGCTTGGATGGTGTCCCTGGACCTCCGGGACGCTTATGGCATGTCCCGATTCATCCGCGGTTCAGGGACTGGCTCGGTTTTGTGGTGGGGTCAGAGTTACCGCTTTCGTTGTCTCCCGTTCGGGTTGAACCTGGCACCTCGCGTGTTCACGCGCCTTACACGGGTAGTCGTGGCTCGGTTGCGTCTCCTAGGAGTTCGGGTGTTGGCCTACCTCGACGACTGGCTGGTTTGGGCTCCCAGCCGGTCCGCTTGCTTGCTAGCCAGGGATTTGGTTCTTTCCCAGCTCGCCGGGTTCGGGTTCTGGTGAACTGGAGGAAGTCCCATCTGGTTCCCTCTCAGGTTCGGACTTGGCTGGGCTCGTTTGGGACTCTCGCACCTCCTCCTTGTCTCTCCCTCCGGAGTCTCTCCAGCGGCTGCGGTCCCGCCTTCGTCTGTTTCTGGTGGGCCCTCGGGTCACCCGGCGGTTGCTCGAGGGGCTGTGCGGGAGCCTGAACTTCGCGATGCTGGTCTACCCGCCGGGTCGGGTTTGGCTTCGTCGGCTGTTCTGGTTCCTTCGGGGTCACCCCTTCCGCCTCTCTCGCGATCGCAAGGTTCGACCCCCGGGGCCTTGCGTCGGTTGCTGCGTCACCGGCTTCCTCTTCGGGTTTTTCGGGGTTCGGTGCCATGGCGCCTACCCGAGCCCTCGCTCGATGTGTACACGGATGCGTCGTCTCTAGGCTGGGGTTTTGTGACCAGTGCTCACCAGGCCGGCCAGGGCGTTGGGGTCCGTCCTTCCGTCGAGCTCACAGCACGGTGCGGGAGTTCGCGGCGGTGTGGTTTGCTCTTCGGAGGATTCGGGTGGCCCGCGGATCAACGATCCGGCTCCATTCGGACTGCTCTCCGGTGGTTCATTGCCTGAACCGCGGGGGTTCGATGCGGTCCTTGTCTCTTTGGGGTTGGTCGCTTCGGGTGACTCGTCTGCTGAGTTCTCGGGGTTTGGCTCTCCTGGCTGTTCACGTACGGGGCGTGTCCAACGTCTTGGCGGACGCCCTGTCTCGCTTCGTTCCCTCTCCACGGAGTGGACGGTCGACGACGAGTCCTTCCGCTGGCTTTGCCAGACGTTCGGGCGTCCCGAGGTGGACCTCTTCGCGTCGGCGTGGTCGCGGCGTCTTCCCGTGTATGCGGCGCCCTTCCCCGATCGCGAGGCCGTCGGGGTCGACGCCTTGCGGCTCGACTGGTCGAGGTGGAGGTTCCTGTACCTCTTTCCCCCGGTTCAGCTGTTGCTCCAGGTCCTGACTCGCTTAGAGACTTACCAGGGGAGAGTTGTCCTTCTGGCCCTTGGTGGCCGGCCCAGCCTTGGTTTCCGGTGCTAGTTGCTCGGTGTCCGAACCCGAGGGTTTTTCCGCGGCTCCGCCTCTTTCAGCAGATCAGGGCCGGTGCGTCACGTGGCTGGTTCGATCTTCTCCTCGAGTCTTCGCGTATGGTATTTTTGACTCGAGTTTATCATCATCTCTATGGTGATCAGGTGGCCTCCTTGTTGGTGTCTCACCTGCGGGCTTCTCTCGGCGGCAGTATGAAGTTTCCTGGCGGTCTTCTCTTTCTTTTTGCGTCTTCGTCGTGTTCATTCCTTGTCTGTTCGGGTGGTCTTGTCCTTCCTCTCGTGGTTGTTTCAGGACCGTCATCTTATGCCTAACACTGTCGCCTCCTATCGTGCGGCGCTGGCGGAGCCGCTTCAGCTTGCTTTCGGTATCGATGTCACGTCTGCGCCGTTTCGCAAGCTGTCTCGTGCTTTGTTTCACCTCCGGCCTGCTCATGCGCCGCCTGAGCCGTCCTGGTCTTTGGACAGGGTGCTCGCTTTCCTTTCGTCTCCTCGTTTCGTTGTGGCCCTTCGGTCCAGGATTGTTTTTCCAAGGCTCTTTTCTTGTTGGCTTTGGCCTCTGGGGGTCGGGTCGGGGAGCTTCATGCTCTCCTCCGGCGCAGGGGCTTCTGCTCTTTTGGTCGTGGTGATAGTTTTGTTCGCTTGCAGCCGTCTCCTTCTTTTCTGGCAAAGAATGAGACTGCTGCGTTCCGGAGGGGTCCGTGGGTGGTTGATGCTTGGTTGGTCAGGCCGGGGGTGCATCATGTTTTGTGTCCGGTTGCGGCGCTTCGCCGTTATTTGCGCGCCACGGCTTCTGTGTCCGGGGACGCGCTTGGGTTGATCCGGTTTCCCTTCTTCCCTGTTCGCGGGTGCGGGTCTCTCAGGTCGTCCGCAGGGTTATTAAGTCCAGCCAGCCTGCGGTCTATCCCGTGCCCATGACGTTCGGAAGTTCGCGGCGCTTGCTGCCGTCTTTGGGAATATGTCTTGGTCTGATATTCGGGCGCGGGGTTTTTGGCGGTCGAACAGGGTCCTGGCTGCTCGTTACCTTGTCAATGTCCCTGGGCCCCGGCGGGCCTGTGTTGCTTGGGTCGGCGGTTGCAGCCAGTTGTCTCGGCTTCGAGTTGAGGAGTGAGCGACGACCGCCTCCCGGGTAAGTCCCTCTTTTTTCCGTCTGTGGGTAGTTAGCTCCGGGGAGCCGACGGGGCTCCCCCAGAAAACCAGCGTTGAATGTAATGAAACGCCATTTTCTGGGTGAGTCCCGGAGGCTCCCCGGCATCCCTCCCTCCCTCCGGTCGGCGTTTTTTTCGCGTTTTTGACATCCAGCCTCAAGAACTGAGGTGTGGGTAGCCGGCGCGGAGGGTCTGGGGCTCCCCCTTCCCCCTCCCGGGGAGGGGGGGCTGCGCAGACAGCGGCGCGGCAGCGTGTGACGTCACACTAGTTTGCTCGTTTTTCTTTTGGAGTTCTATCCACTAGTTCGGCTTTTGGTAGCAATTTTAACCAGAATAGGGGTTTGTTTTGGGGCGCTTACCTTTCTGGGTGCCTGTCCCGGTCGATGGCAGACATAGAATGCTTCCAACCACACGGGGGCTTCTATAGGCCATTGCTCCCCTTGCCTCTCTGAGGGGGCCCGGTTCTGGCCGTGGTTCCCGGTAGGCCTAAGAACTCCATACACATGACTGATGCCAAAGTCTGACATTAGCATATCAGCCTGGGATAGCTCCGGGGAGCCTCCGGGACTCACCCAGAAAATGGCGTTTCATTACATTCAACGCTGGTTTTTTGACTAGTTGTATATGAAACGGGCTGCAATTGTTCCAAGTTTCAGTACTGCAGCCTAAATAGAAAAGGAGAATTATTATTATTTTTTTTCAACAAATATTACACATTTGCAAGTGTGTATATACAACCACACGTTTCAGATATAATCATTCTATGACACTTTTCTGACACATTAGCATATAATAAAGGATCTATAGTTGGGGATTTTCCAAAACATGTTTAGTTTTCTTAATACAAATAGTCAGTCCCCCCCTGCCCCCCAAAAAAATATATATGCAAATGTAACATATTTATTGATATTATAAAATCAATAAATAAACTTTGGAAAAAATGCTGACTACAGATTTTAGAGACATACACTCTACATATAAGGTGTAAGTTTCATGTAAATTGAATAAAAAATGAAAGAGTTGTATGAACATTTATGTTACTTGAAATAAATAAGAAAAAAATAAAGTCTAAGGTTCTGCCATCTGTGGATGAGGTTGACATCAACCAATTTCCTGGCCCCCTTGGCACCCTTACAGATAGGCTTAAGTGCCATCAGGTCTATAAGTTTCATGCAAATCATCCGAAAAAACAAATAAGAAAAATCAAATTGAAAAATGAAAGAAGATTTTTTTTTTTAATAAAACTCATTATAATTTTTTTTTAATATATGCTATTGTGATAGCTGAGAGTTAGACATGATTTCAGTTGACACTAGTGTTTGATAATCGTTTCTGGGGGAAGCCCCGTTGGCTCCCCGGAGCTATACCAGGCTGATATGCTAATGTCAGACTTTGGTATCAGTCATGTGTATGGAGTTCTAGGGCGTACCTGGGACCACGGCCAGAACCTGGTCCCCTCAGAGAGGCAAGGGGAGCAATGGCCTATAGAAACCCCCCGTGTGGTTGGAAGCATTCTATGTCTGCTATCGACCGGGTCAAGCATCCAGAAAGATAAGCATTCCAAAACAAACCCCTATTCTGCTTAAAATTGCTACCAAAAGCAATTGAGAACTACCTTTGGTGTTCTCAAGGGTTCGGGAAGGTTTTCGCTACTTCGCGTATTATTAAAACGTCTGTCGGCTCCTAGTCCGGGTCGCCGGTTTGGTCTACTTATGGCCCAGTTGGGCTCCTTGTAGCCCAATTGGGTTCCCGATGGGGCTCCTTGTTTTCGATTCGTCGGCCTGCTATGTTGTCACTGCTTACTCCTCTTTTGGCAACCTGTCCCATATGATGGGCTGTTTTTTCTAATTTGCGGTTCCCTCGGGTCACGTTCTGTTTGGCTACTTTTCTTGTACAGTAGTCCTAGTTGGCGCCTTCCCGCAGAGCGGGTTGTGCGGTTCGGCCAGCGTGTTCTGCGCATGCGCCGTGGGAGTTTGTTTTGGTCTGGGCGGTGTGCTCCAGTGCTGGTGTTTTGCACCCTTTTTTCTCTGGTGCTTTGCCTCTCGCTCTTCTCCATTCTCGGGTTATGTGCCGAGTAGTAGCTCTGGGAGTGTTCTGGATTACAGCTGTGGGGAGGATGCCAAGGTTTTCCCTATGTCATGGGTGTGGGGCGCCTCCTTTGCCTCTACCCTGCTTTCCTGCTTGTGTGGCTCTGGCTTCTTCACCTGGTGGTGCTCCCCGGATCTTCTTGGCACCATTGGGTCGTGTCACGTTCATGCCTGTTCGACAGGTGAGCTTCTGTGGCCTGGCGTCTTTCGGCCGGGCGCTGGTTACAGAGATATTTATGTACCTGTATTTATTTAGGTGTATTTATGTGCACATATATATTTGTGGATGCGGATATGAGACCGTCAGCACCCAGGTGACTGTCCCTTTTTCAACCCTTCCTGTCCCATTCATATGCATGTCCAACCCATGCTAGAGTCGATTAGGGGACCCACCTCTCCCATATTATGAAATATGTGGATGGAGGTGCTGGTTATGTACTCACCTGGTTGGGCTTGCCTGGTTGTACTTGTGGGAGTTGAGCTCTGGCTCTTTGGTCACGCCTCTCCGCCGTCAGTCGCCTGATGTGCAGGTTCCTGGGCCTGCTGGGCTCTATCGTGTCTCCATTGGCCTTGTCTGATACCTGGTTGTTGCCTGGTTGATGGGGTTCTGGGTGTTCTACTCCCCACGCCCGGCCCAAGGCCAGGCTTGATTTGTGAGAGTTTGGTCCACCAGGCTGTTGCTTGCAGCGGCCCGTAGGCCCACGTACCCACCGCAGCCTGGTTGGTCCAGCACTCCTTGGATGAAACTATCTAGTTTCCTCTTGAAGATGTCCACTGGAGTCTGCCCGCACCGTTTCTCTGCCTTCGCAGAGACAAGTTACTATATTCATGTTGCATGTAATTACCTAAGTGTAGTTACAGGATGAGAGCTACGCTCGTGGTGTCCCGTCTTCCCAGCACTCTTTGTCATATAACGCTTTGAAACTACTGACGGTCTTGGCCTCCACCACCTTTTTCCCTAACTTGTTCCAACCGTCTACCACTCTGTTTCCGAAAGTGAATTTTCTTATATTTCTTCGGCATCTGTGTTTAGCTAATTTATATCTATGACCTCTTGTTCTTAAAATTCCAGGTCTCAGGAAATCTTCCCCATCGATTTTATCAGTGCCTGTTACTATTTTGTATGTAGTGATCATATCACCTCTTTTTCTTCTGTCTTCTAGTTTTGGCATATTTAATGCCTCTAACCTCTCCTCGTAGCTCTTGCCCTTTAGTTCTGGGAGTCACTTAGTAGCATGTCTTTGCATCTTTTCCAGTTTGTTGATGTGCTTCTTAAGATATGGGCACCACACAACCGCTGCATATTCTAGCTTTGGCCTGACAAAAGTCGTGAACAATTTCTTTAGTATATATCCATGTATTTAAAAGCAATTCTGAAGTTAGAAAGCGTGGCATAGGCTCCTCACAATATTCTTTATGTGGTCCTCAGGTGATAGTTTTCTATCTAGAACCACCCCTAGATCTCTTTCTTTATCAGAATTCTTTAAAGATTTCTCACATAATATATAGGTTGTGTGGGGTCTAAGTTCTATTCCATAACATGGCATTTATTAACATTAAATTCCATTTGCCAAGTGGCGCTCCATGTACTTATTTTGTCCAGGTCTTCTTGAAGGGCATGACAATCATCTAAGTTTCTTATCCTTCCTATTATCTTAGCATCATCAGCAAACATGTTCATATAATTCTGTGTACCAACTGGTAGATCATTTATGTAGACAATAAACCATCACTGGTGCAAGAACTGAACCCTGTGGTACTCCACTTGTGACATTTCTCCAGTCCGATACATTGCCTCTGATCACAGCCCTCATTTTTCTATCAGTCAGAAAATTTTTCATCCATGTTAGAAGCTTACCTGTCACCCCTCCAATATTTTCCAGTTTCCAGAACAACCTCTTATGTGGAACTCTGCCAAAAGTCTTTTTTAGGTCCAGATAGATGCAGTCAACCCAACCATCTCTTTCCTGTAATATCTCTGTTGCTCGATCATAGAAACTGAGTAAATTCGATACACAGGATCTTCCAGATCCTGTGTATGTTGTTGGTGATGTTGCATGTTGCTGGTGCACGTGTGCATTGGTAATGTGTTCCTCGGTGGCATGTACTTGTTCCTTGGTCAGGATGTTGTGGTGTGGCAGTTTGCTGCAGTTTTGTACCTGGGGTTGTGTGTTGGGGTTTGCTTGAGTCAATTTTTGTGGTTTTAGGGACCCTGGCTTGGCCTTTCCATGTGCGTGGGTTTCTGTTCTCGCCTGGTTGTTCGCCCCTGGTTGTGTTTCCTGGGGTTTGAATTAGGCTCTTTTGTCCTGCCTCTACCCTTTCGCTTCCCTGGCATCTCCTGGGCTCTGTCATGTCTACACTTGCTTCTGTGTGTGTGTGTGTGTGTGTGTGTGTGTGTGTGTGTGTGTGTGTGTGTGTGTGTGTGTGTGTGTGTGTGTGTGTGTGTGTGTGTGTTGGGGGGGGGGGGTCATTTACCGCCGCTTCCCTTCCTTGTGCATTCCTTTTGTTTCTTCCTCTGCTGCTGGAATGTTTCCTTCGTCCGTTCCTTGGCTTCTTTGGGCGTTCCTTCAGCCTGTTTTACATGGTGTGCTTGTGTGTCTTGGTTTGTTTTAGTTGCTCATACCCCTGGGTTCGGGTACTGGTCTGGTGACAACCCTTTGCACCTTCTTCGGTTTGGTTTGTTCGGGCAGGGCCTGCGACTCTGTGGGTTGACTTTGTCCCTTTTGTTCCTGTTTTGCTGCATGCCTTCTTCATTCCTCATCCTCCTGCACACTGTTGTGTGTTTTGTTTGTGCCTTTTGGCCTTCCTGTTGCCGAGTTTGGGTGCCGGTTTTCCTGGGTTGCCCTGCCTGTTGGCATTTTCAGGGTCTCACGTTGGACCCATCGTTTCCGATCTCTTGGCGAGCTTGCTTGCATTGGGGAGTTTTCTGTTCGGCAGACGTTCCATCTCCTTATTTGCCGGTTTGGGCTTCTTTGGTAGTTGCGCCCGAGATCTTCCTGTGGCTCCGCCTCTTCCTAGGCTCAGATGCACCTTGACGGGGCTGCTTACGTTCTGCCACACTTGTCTTGCATCTGGTTGGTGGTCGGGTGGCTTCGTTGTTGGTGTCCCACCTGCGTGCTTCTTCTTGGTGGCAGTTTGGGGTATTTTGGTGGTCCTTCCTTTTCCTCCTTTCCCTTCTTAGGTGGCTGCGGTTGTTAGCGTCGGCTTGGTTTTTCTGGTGGGGGTTGGGGGCCGTCGTCTTGCCACATACTGTCGCCTCGTTTCGAGCGGCGCTGGCAGAGCCGCTTCAGCTTGCTTTCGGTCTTGGTGTTGCTTCTGCGCCGTTCGTAAGCTGTCTCGTGCGTTGTTTCACCTGGCCTGTTCTTGTGCCGCTTGAGCTGTCCTGGTCTCTGGACAGCGTGCTCTTTCTTCTCCTCGGTTGGTGGTGCCCCTTCGGTTCGGGTTTGTTTCTCGACGGCTCTTTTCCTGTTGGCATTTGTCTCTAGGGGTCGGGTCACTGCCCTGGAAACACAAACCGAAACTGTCTATATTTTCCACTTGTTACAACTTGTAATAAAGTTGTTGCATCTAGGCTTTATGTGTTTATAACGTATTAGAACCTTGTTACTACTTAATATATTGGTTGTTATAACTGGTTAGGTGGTGTTAAAACTTGTTCGAACGTTGTACCAACGTAGTAGTTTCGGTGTGTGTTTGGCGGGTGGGCTTCTTGCTCTCCTCCGGCGCAAGGGTTTCTGCTCCTTCAGTCATGGCATTTTGGTTTGTTCGGTTGCAGCCGTCTCCATCTTTTCTGGTACGGGATGGGGCTGCTCTGTTGGGGTCCTTGGTTTGTTGGTGCTTGGTTGGTCGGGCTAGGGATGCGTCGTGTTTTGTGTTCAGTGGCAGCCCTCCGCTGTTATTTGCGTGCCACGGCCTCTATGTTCCGGGCACGCTTTGAGTTGATCCGGTTCCATTCTTCCCTGTTCGCGGGTGGCGGTATCCCGGGTTTCCGCCGTGTTATTGCGGCTAGCCTGCCTGTGTTATTTCCCCGTGTCCATGGCGTTCGTGGCTTCGCTGCTCTTGCTGCCTTCTTGGTGGTGTGTCTTTGCTGTCCTTCGAGCACGGTTCTTTTGGCGATCGTACAGGGTTCTGGCTGCTCCTTGTCTCATGTCGTTCCCCGGCCCTTTTGGGCCTGTGTTGCCTTGGATTGACATTTGCAGCCGGTTGTCTTGCTTCCGTTGAGGGGTTCGTGGTGACTTCCTCCCGGATCTATCCCTTTGACCTTCCTCTGTGGGTAGTTAGCTCTGGGGAGCCGACGGGGCTCCCCCCAGAAAACCAGCGTTGAATGTAATGAAACACCATTTTCTGGGTGAGACCCGGAGGCTCCCCGGCAACCCTCCCTCCCTCCGGTCGGTTGCTTTTTCGCGTGTTTTGACATCCAGCCTCAGAACTGATGGGTGGATAGCCGGCGTGATAGGTCCGGGGTTCCCCCTTCCAGGGAGGGGGGAGCTGCGCAGACAGTGGCGCGGTGACGTGTGACGTCATGCAAGTTTGTTTTCTGTTGGTGAGTTCTATCCACTAGTACAGCTTTTGGTAGCAATTTTAACCAGAATAGGGGTTTGTTTTGGAATGCTTATCTTTCTGGATGCTTGACCCGGTCGATGGCAGACATAGATTGCTTCCAACCACACGGAGGTTTCCATCAATGATACAACTTCTTCCACTCTACCAATTACCGTTGGAGTGCCGCAGGGCAGTATCTTAGGACCTCTTCTATTTCTTATATATATAAACGATCTGCCTAATGTCTCTAATATTCTCAAACCTATATTGTTTGCTGACGATACTACTCTTATCTATTCAGACCTCAACCCACATACGCTAAATAATGTTGTGAATAATGAATTAAAAAAAGTCCACTTATGGATGTCAACTAACAAACTAACATTAAACATCGAAAAGACTTACTACATCTTATTTGGAAACAAATCATCAAATGCAATTCAGCTACAGATAGACAACATTAACATCAGTAATAAAAATGATGGCAAGTTTCTTGGCCTATTCCTAGGCTAGAGACTCAACTTCAGCACCCACATTCAACACATAACTAAGAAAGTCTCTAAGACAGTTGGTATACTCCCCAAAATCAGATATTATGTTCCTAACTCTGCTCTCCTCTCTCTCTATTATGCACTAATCTACCCCTATCTTAATTATGGTATCTGTGCATGGGGGTCTACCACTGCAAACCACCTTAAGCCCATCATCACCCAGCAAAAATCTGCTATCAGAATAATAACTTACTCTGCTTTCAGACAACACTCAGCTCCCTTGTTTAAATCCCTAAACTTGCTAAATATTAACTCCCTCCACACATTCTCTTGTGTCAACTACATTTACAAAACCCTGTTCTTAAATGCAAACCATGCTCTGAAACTCTCTCTGGACAGATGTAATAGGACCCATTATCACCACTCCAGAAATAAATATCTCTTTGATATCCCCAAGGTCAAACTTAATCTGTGTAAACACTCTATGCAAATTAACACTTTTGCTCACCCCGCGCGCCACCTCTCAACTGTGCGTAGTGGGTCCCGGCGTGTCACGGAAGCGCGCGTTAATTCCGTAAAGTGTATACTCTCTTCAACTTTGTCACCTCAATTCTCGTTCTATGAGATTAAATTTGGTATCATTGTGTTCGCAATAGAATTCTCTACAGCACTAAATGCATATAAACTCCAAAGCCTGGCTAATTACCTGCAGCAAACAGAGAAAGTGCGAACGAAGTACTTAATTTCATCTTCTTAGTTTCCTACACTGAGCTTTATTTTTTGCTCTGTACCTAGTGTTACCCAATCTCCTAATTCTTATGTATTTAACCCAAACAACCTTATCATTGTGTTCATTGCTGTCTTCCTTTATGTGCTAGCTATTTGCTGTATTGTGCCTACCAATTTTGTCAACTGCCATTCAAGCTTTCATTGCAATCAATCTTAGCTACCTAAGTGCTTTATTATACTGTACCCACAATTTTCTCTCATCTTTTTTTTTTCTTGCCATGTAACTGTTATCATTTCTTTTTATAATTTTTGCTAGTATTTACCTACTTACAATTTTCTTGGATTAAGGACCTGCCCGAAACGCTGCGCGTACTAGTGGCTTTACAAGATTGTACAGTACAACCTCGATTCAACGTACCCCGATTCAACGAATCTCCGGCTAGTTCGCACACTTTTCAGGCCGGATTTACTCACCCGGTTCGACGAACAATGGTTCGCCGAAGCGGGGGATGTTCGGATTTGCTTACGACGTCGAGACAGAGTTCACAGACTGGTGGAAAAGTTTCACATTCTATCACAGATTACAATTTTTAATTCCTTCATATGACAAGTTCGATCACACAAGTGGACCACACAAGTGGACCGCACATGTGGTCCACAAGTGGTCCACAAGCTTACGATGTTGGGACAGAGTTCACAGTGGTAGAAAACTTTACCATCCCATCACAGATTACATTTAATAATTCCTTCATATGACAAGTTAGATCACACAAATGGATCACACAAATGAACCACACAAGTGGACCACAAGTGGTCCACAAGCTTACGATGTTGGGACAGAGTTCACAGAGTGGTGGAAAACTGTCTCATTCTATCACAGATTACAATTAATAATTCCTTCATAAGACAAGTTGGATCACACAAGTGGACCACACAACAAGTGAATCATATGAACCAAACACCAGCCAGAATGGTCCACAAGAAGTGACGCATATTAACCAAACACCAGCCAGAGTGGTCCACAGAAGTGAACGACTGAGTTTCAATGATTTTCGTTCACCGATTTGTGGCACACGTATCTTTGTAAATTAATTTAAAGGCTGAAGCATGAATAGCTAGCTAATATGTTGAAATCTTCTTATACATTTTCTGTGATGAAACAAGACGAGTGAGGGTGGACAGATAAGGGAATACTGTTCAGTAAACTTCCCTTTACAGTGAGGTTTCACTCACTTTCGTCTGTGTTGTCATAGTTCAGTGACCCATGGCTTTGAACGTTTCACATTAATAAATCATTTCTAAAACTGGTGTTTTAATAACTCTTTATTATCCTAATTAAACCAAACTAAATAAGACCAAAATATACTGTAATAAGGTAGATATCTCCTATTTGAGAAATTGTTCACATTATTGGCAGCACAACTCCAGCACGAGTAGACGGGTCTAATCCCTGTCCATACACCATGCTTGTTGTGTTGTGTTCGATTTCGTCGCCACAGTTCAGCGATCTACGGCTTCGAAATAATAAAATTAATAAATTAGTTCCAAAGTAAGTATTTTTTATAGCTCTTATTACCGAAATAATGTTGCTAAACTAAATATGTAACCCAAAAATATATAATTTGATGTAAATTGAATATTTGAGAGAAATATATGTTACTGGAAATCGAACACAACACCAGGCGGTGTTTTGTTCGATTTCGTCGCCACAGTTCAGTGACCTATGGCTTCGAAATAATGAAATAAATAAATCAGTTTCAAAATAAGTATTTTTTATAGCTCTTATTATCGTAATAATGTTGCTAAACTAAATACATAACACAAAAATATATATTTGATGTAAATCGAATATTTAAGAGAAATTTATGTTACTGGATCAGGCTTAAACACCAGCCAACTGAAGGGTGTGCGTATAGACTTAGCCTGCGTTCGTACAGTATGCACCCAGTGCCCTTAGCTTTGTCTGCGATTGATGTACAGCATTTATCCGCCGATGGAAGAATAATTGTGGAATTGACCATTTTTTTACTACAGCTCTTTGGTTATAAAACAAAATGTCTCAGGGGCTTACTAATAGTGCCTTATTAATGCCAAAAACGAAGCAATATTTTGCAAGAACTAGTAGCAGAAAATCAACCAGCACGAGAACAGCCGTACCCAACACGAGAACAGCCATACCCAGCACGAGAACAGCCATACCCAGCACGAGAACAGCCGTACCCAGCAGGAGAACAGCTGTACCAAGCACGAGAACAGCCGTACCCAGCAAGAGAACAGCCGTACCAAGCACGAGAACAGCCGAACCAGCACGAGAACAGCCGTACCCAGCACAAGAACAGCCGTACCCAGCACGAGCACAGTTGTACCCAGCACTGGTACAACAGCCGTACCCAGCACAAGCACAGTTGTACCCAGCACTGGTACAACAGCAGCCAGCACCAGCTCAGAAGCAGCTGAACTCACAGCAGCAGCGAGCACCAGCAAAGCTGATGCAAACATCTAAAAACATCGTGTGCAGCATGAACAGTTAGAACAAGTGTTAAATTTAAGTGTGTACTCAGTGTTAAAATTAAAGTTGCAGTAATTTTTGTGTACAATAGTTTTCATAAACTGTATTGTAGTACTCAACATACAGCAGAACTACTTTTAATCAACACAGTGCTAACGGCATAATGCACTGCAGTACGTATTTACTGTAGAGCATTCACAACTTCACGAAACTTCAAGATGGACATAACTTCAACAATAAGGTAAATTTATGAATTACAGTATTTTTTTAGTAGAGAAGTAATATATAGGTATAGTATGTAATATGATAATGCATTTTATTGTGTACAAGAAAAAAAAAGACACTGACACAAACGCCTCCTGAAGGTCACCTCTTGCAACGAATCCAACGCTCCAACGAACTGGGGTTGGTCCCATATAGTATGTTGAATCGAGGTTGTACTGTANGATGTGGCTTTGCCTTTGTTTAGGGCCGCGAGTAATTCAAACTCAGTGAATGGCACGTTGCATTCATCTTCCTTGTGGAGCATGAAGTCAACGAGCCTTTCTCGATCTCCGTAACCAGCATTTAATCTGAACTGTATGTCTGGGGGAAGATTATTGAAGCTAGAGGTGGTTGCCCAAGCATCGACTAACTCGTTTGCTCTGTGTAATGGGCCTCTGTAACCCTTTCCACTACCGCCCACAAGATGGGTATGGGGTGCATAATAAATGAACTAAAACTAAAAAAAAAACTCTGTGTAGAGGGTGAGGGTGTGCTACTTGGCCGATCTTATCGCCTTTAATTCTTTTAATTTCCTTCCATGCCTGGCTGAGGGGGTGTGAGAGTTGAGACTGTTAACAAAAGTTTCCCAGTTATCTTGCCTGAGCTCTGTCATGCGCTCCCTCGCCTTGGCTAGGGCTTTCTGAAAGAGCTTGAGCATTGCTGGCGTACGTGTTTCCCTATATGCAAGTCCAACTCGTCTGGCAGTGCGTTTCAAAGTACGCAATTTGGGGTCATTGTAATAGGCATGACGTTTATTACCTTTCATGTCGTTCCGACTATTGGATGGTGCAGGGGGCCGACCTAAAGGGTCAGCAAACATCTGAATGCTCTGTACTAGATCGTCGTTAAATGTCTGGACTGTGGAGGGATCATAAGATTATATATTCTCACATTCCCAATGTACCTTCTTGTATATGAATAAATAAATAAATAATAAATAAATAAGTGCTGTACCACTCTGACACATGAGCAACAAAGTCTTCACGTCGAGCAGGAGGAACACTGAGCCGTTTGCGTTTGAAAGTTCCACCGGGCAGGATGGTATCTCCTATACATAGAGTAGTCAATCTAGGGTGATGATCTGACAACAAATCTGTTACAATAGTTGATGTGCACCAGACGTGAGAGACGTTGAAACCAACACAGAGGTCTAGAATGCCTCCACAAATATGCGTGGGTTCAAGGTCACCCACAATCTGCACATCTTGGTGACTATTTAGTAGCGACAGCAGTTGATTCCCATTACCGTTACTGAAGCGAGAGCCGCCAATGTCCTTGTGTCTAGCATTGTAGTCACCAAGAATGATGGTTGGCTCTGCTTGAGCGCAGGCCGGAAGATCAATATAATTAAACTTTCCTGCTGGAGCATATAGATTAAATACATTGAGGACAGAGTTGCCCACATAGATCCTCACTCCATGATACTGTTGACCGGCAGTTTGTTTTTCTGGCAGAAGTTGATGGGGTAGGGATTGTTTGATGTATAGAATGCAAGAGTTACTGGATCTGAGGTTGTAAGAAACAAATGAGGGCAATTTCGGGGGTTAAAATAAATAAATAAATAAATATGTTTATTCAGGAAAGGTACATACATAGAGAGATTTTACATAAGTTGATCGATTTATAGATAGAGCTAGTACATACAATGCCTAAAGCCACTATTACGCAATGCGTTTCGGGGTGAGGATCTTGCGGGAACTCTGCACTCCTGGAGACATACAATATCGATGTGTTTAGTTGTTACTTTGTGATGTAATCTGAGAACCTTTTTTGATGGATGCAATGTTCCAGCTAAGGATGGATAACTTAGTTAATTGTGCATTTAAAGTCAGCATTATATATTGATATTATTAGTTCACTTAATATACGTTATCTATATACATATTATCTATTGCACTGCTGTATAAGTCCAGGAACATTTTTTAGTTTTTTACCAATGTCACACATTTGTATCCAATGGTCTAGTACAATTTACCTTACCTCTTGCCTTACCTTACCTTACAGCTCTTGATAAAAATGAGTTCCCTGTTGGGTTATTTGTCGACCTGCGTAAGGCTTTTGACACTGTGAACCACCAAACCTTCTTCTTAAATTACATCATTATGGAGTCAGAGGACTCTCCCTGCAATACCTCAAATCTTACCTTACTGATAGACTCCAGTATGTTTCTGTGAACAATTCAATTTCTCCTACCCTACCCATCAACATTGGTGTTCCTCAGGGCAGTATACTTGGCCCTCTCCTCTTTCTCATCTACATTAATGACCTTCCAAATGCCTCCCAACACCTTAGACCAATTCTATTTGCTGACGACACAACCTTCATTTACTCCAGTCCTGACCCCCTTGCTCTAAATGCCACAGTAAATACCGAGCTTAATAAAGTCCATCTTTGGCTAACTGCCAACAAACTCACCCTTAACATTGACAAAACTTTCTATATTCTGTTTGGCAATAAATCCTCTAACCAAATAAATCTCAAGATTAACAATACCCAAATTTGTAACAAATTAGATGGCAAATTCCTTGGCGTTCTCATTGATCACAAGCTTAATTTCCAGGGACACATTCTAAATATATCAAAAAAAGTTTCAAAAACTGTTGGCATTCTTTCCAAGATCAGATATTATGTACCCCGCCCTGCCCTGGTGACTCTCTATTACTCCCTCATCTATCCATATCTCAACTATGGTATTTGTGCTTGGGGTTCTACTACCCAAAATCATTTACGTCCTCTAATTACTCAACACAAAGCTGCTATTAGGACAATATCCAACTCTGGCCCCAGACATCACTCGGTACCCCTACTCAAATCTCTCAATATGTTAGATATTAAGTCACTGCACATTCTCTCATGTGTATTATACATATATAAAACGCTGAACTGTAATGCCAATCCTGACCTCAAAAGCTTCATTGAAAGCTGTAACAGAACCCATGAGCACCACACCAGAAATAAATACAGTTTTGATATTCCAAGAGTACGACTTAACCAAACTAGAAATGCTCTACAAATCAAGGGACCCAGAATGTGGAACGACCTTCCCAACCATGTTAAAGACTGTACCTCTCTCAACCAGTTTAAGATTAAAACTAAACACTACCTGTTAAACTCCCTGTAACCTACCTTACCCCTCTATTGTCAACCCATGTCTTATTTTTTTTTTTTTTTTTTCTTATTCAACGCTGTTTGTATACATATTGTATTTGTGCTACTTTTCAGTCATGTTCCCCCCTTTTTTTGTACCTTTATTTGTATCTGTTCTCAAAACATTTTATTCTTTTTGTTCAATTAGCATTAAGTTTTAGATATTAATGTTTTCTTGCCCGAAACGCATTGCGTAATAGTGGCTTTAGGCATTGTATGTACTAGCTCTATCTATAAATCGATCAACTTATGTAAAATCTCTCTATGTATGTACCTTTCCTGAATAAACATATTTATTTATTTATTTATTTATTTACCTGAATAAACATATTTATTTATTTATTTATTTATTTACCTGAATAAACATATTTATATTTATTTATTTAGGTTCGTTTCCTCGTCAGAATCTTTGTTTACAAGTCACTTACACCTTTCGCTGTGCGGCTGCCTAGAAGTCACTGGTTAATGTTTTGCTTTTCCTGTCCACTGGGTTACGTTTTGCCTTAAGGCAGTAATATTCAATGCCCGAATGGTTGCGAGCGACGCCTGGTGTCTATATCGCCACGGGCTGGCTGATAGATTTTCTAACGTTCTTCGGCTTGCACCTCTGGCGTTGAGCGGGGGTCTGGAGCCGGCTTGGGCGAGAGGTGTGGGGTCCAGCTGGCCCTGGAGGCTCCTGTGTTCCCTCTGGACGTGGAGGACGCCTGGCTCTCACTCTGCCGGGGTTGTTACCCAGTGTGTGGTGTGGGCCTGCACTGCCAGGGGTATTCGGGTGTCGCTAGATGAGCAACACCACTGGCGGTTTTCTTTTGCCATCTGGCTTTGTTTCCATCCGGACCAGTTCTTCCAGTTCAGCAGGGTGCACGCGTCTAGTTTCATCCTCACCCTTAAATCAACAACAACAGTGAAGTTGGTCTACGACGCTTGTGGACAGTAAAGGACAAAAAATGGTAAGTGAACCAACTTGAAATCTGGCTTATATGGTCTTGAGCAGCATTGATTAATGTTAGACTTAATTGTTTGAATAGAATGAATTAAGTGTTACATTCTTATAAATTGCAACTCCACATTTATCTAACACCTGGGACCTTATTTACTTCTATATGAACAGTCCCATTAGGTGAAAGGAAACTTATCCAGCCATTTCTGGTCTGCCAGGGAACTGAACCCAGGATTGCTGATTGTGAGTCAAGAATGAAGTCACCTGTACTATGAGGTATGTTTGCTTTTTTTCTTATGTCAACTTGGTTGTATTCACCTAATGTGGTTACTGGGGTTGAGCTTAGGCTCTTGACCGACAGCCTCTCAACTGTCAATCAAGTGTTGCACAGATTCCTGAGCCTATTGGCCTCTATCATATCTGCATTTGAAACTGTGTATGGCATCTGTCTTCACCACATCACTGCCTAGTGCATGCCACTGTTATCTACTGACACTATCTGGTATAGGGAGCCGGTCGGCCGAGCGGTCAGCACACTGGACTTGTGATCCTGTGGTCCTGGGTTCGATCCCAGGTGCCGGCGAGAAACAATGGGCAAAGTTTCTTTCACCCTATGCCCGTATTACGTAGCAGTAAAATAGGTACCTGGGTGTTAGTCAGCTGTCACGGGCTGCTTCCTGGGGGTGGAGGCCTGGTCGAAGACCGGGCCACATGTACACTAAAGCCCCGAAATCATCTCAAGATATATCCAAATTATAATTTATGTAGATGTGATAGAAAAACTAGGTCAAATGGAGGAGTAGGTCTGTATATTAAAGAGGACCTGGTATGCACAGAACTACTAAACTCAACTAATGAGGTGGTAGAGGTACTTGGAATTAAGGAAGAGAAACTAATCCTAATTATTATTCTAATATATAAACTGCCAGATACAATGGTTGAGGAATTCACAGAGCAGATACACAAAATAGAGAACATACTTGATAAGCTAGCAAACCCAGCTCCAGATATTATCTTCCTTGGAGATTTCAATTTACCGAGTCTAAGATGGAGAATGGCAAACACAAATATCATAGCAGGGAATGACCCGGGAATAACCAACCACAGGTCAGAGAACTTTTGAGATTCTGTGACAAATTCTCGCTCAATCAACAGATTACAGAACCAACTAGGAACGAAAACACACTAGACTTGTTATTCACAAACAATGATGAACTAATCAGAGACATCACAATCTCAGATACTTCATACTCAGACCATAAGCTCATTGAAGTGCAAACTAGCATAAATAATGATAGTAGGTCTAAGAGACCCAACAAACGAGAAGGAATATTCAATCAATTCAATTTCAACAATAAGAGGATTGACTGGGAAAAAATAAATGTAGACCTTGCAACCATTCAATGGGAGACGGTCTTAAGCGACAAAACTACCACACAGGGAATAGCTCAACTGACAGCTGAAGCTTACAAGGTCTGCTTGAAGCACGTGCCTGTGAGGAGGGGCAGAAAGAGGACCACTCTAGAAAGAGAACGCAGACGACTGTACAGGAGAAGGAAAAAAATAACGGAAATGCTTCGGCAGACACAACTATCACAAGCAAGGAAAATAATCCTAAGCAGGGAGATCGAAGAAATAGAACAAGCGTTGAAGCGATCATATGAGTCTGAGGAAATGGAATTGGAACAGAAAGCTATACAAGAGATAAGAAAAAATCTGAAATATTTTTTCACATACACAAAATCAAAATAAAAAACCTCGACCAGTATTGGACTGTTAATTACAAATGAAGGTACATACACAGAGGACAAGAAAGAGATTAGTGAAATTCTAAGAAGCCAGTATGAGGCTATGTTTAGCACACCAATAAACAACATGAAAGTTGATGACCCAGACAGCTTCTTTATGAATGACATGCAAGCTGCAGATAATATAACGGATATTACCACAAACTCGGAAGACTTTGAAAGAGAAATTTACAAATATGCCTATGCACTCAGCTTCTGGGCCTGACTCATGGTATTCAATATTCATAAAGAAATGTAAAGTACAGAGCACCACTTGGTTTCCGAACCCCTTGGGGACAAGACCCGTCGGTTAACATGTAAGTTCGTATATGAGAAATAGAGGGGAAAAAAAGTTTAGTTTTAGTTCATTTATTATGCACCCCATACCCATCTTGTGGGCGGTAGTGGAAAGGGTTACAGAGGCACATAATGGGCTCAGGGACTGAACCCCACAATTCATTTAGCTAAGCAAGTTACAATCTTGATGAGCTAGTTACAAAATTCAATATAAGTCGTCACATCAACAATGGGTTCGAGATCGACCTCAAGTACAGGTTCTAAATTAAGCAACTGACATATGTGGAGAGCTAGTGTCACAATTTATATGTTTGTCCTGCACACCGCCCCCCATCCAGTGGGCAGCGGTGGATAGGTTACAATCACTCAGTTACTACCTACAGTTAGCAAACTGGGGATATTTGGCTAAAATTTCTGGTAGCAGATCATTTTGAATGAAATATTTACACATCGCTGGAACATTGGTTATAGAATTGTCTCTAAATTCACGTATCTTTTCGCACTCCATCACATAGTGACGGAGGGTGTGCGAATAATTTTGTTGACACAGTTTACATTTGGTCAGGTCTACATCGGCAGATAATGAGAATTCCCAGAGATACTTGTAACCGAGTCTAAGCCGAGCAGCAGTAACATCTAGAAGTCTGCTGATTTTATTGGATGATCCATAGATGTGTGGCTCCTCTTGCATGATAGTATGATGATAGATGGAATTACTGGTGTCAATTTCACTTTGCCTCAGATCTACAAGATCTTGTTGAAGTTCTCGGTGTACTGCTGCTCTCAGATTGCTCATTGACAATCCAAGGTTACACTCAACGGCTCCTTTAAAGGCAGATTCTTTGGCTAACTTATCAGCTCTATCATGCATTCGGAGGCCAACATGAGATGGAGACCACATGAAATGGACTCTGTTACCATCCTTAATAATTTTGTTGTATTTGTGTCTAGCTTCGGACACGAGCATGTTACAGTTATGTCTTAAAGAGTTGAGAGCATTTAAGGATGATAAGGAGTCACTTACAATTAATGTATCAAGTTTGGAGACTTGTACACATTTCAGTGCAAGGATCAAGGCAAATAGTTCAGTCTGAAGGGTAGAGGCCCAATTGTTTATACGGACTCCCCACTCAAAGTACAAGCCATCGCCCATTGTCAGAACAACTGCACTTCCAGCTGCACCCGTGGTGCGGTGTAGGGAACCATCAGTGTATATGATTTGAGAGACAGAATGCTCTGTGGACAGAGCATCAATATGGCTTAAGGCGTTGAGCTTTGCCTCAAGACGAAGCTTGGGCTTATCTCTAATTTGCTTCTTGGGTGGAAAGGGAGGGATTAAAACTGGAATGGGTGTAACCTCCCACGGTGCAGGAAAGTGCCGTTGTTGTTTCTCTTGGTACAAATCATGAACCCCATACATTCTGAGTTGAGTTCCAGTTTTTGTTATCCATTTGGAACAATGCTGATCTTCAATAAAGTAAGTCTGGAGGGCTTCTGTGCAAGGATTAGGATGAGTTAGCCTAAGCATTTTTATACCAATTTGACAGTTAATTTCAGTAACACGATCAACAACGCTCAGAATATTAAGTTCCTTTCTCATATTAAGTATCTTTGTGGTACGAGGGCACCCAAGGATTATCCTCAGGGCTTCGTTCTGCAATTTTTCAAGCCCTCCAAGCTTTCTTTCAGGCATCAAAACAAGCAGAGGTGCAGCATAATCCACTAAAGATCTGATGTATGCAAGGTACATCATTTTGACAATTCTGACATTGGCACCATAGCCTGAGTGATAACCTGCAACAGCCTTGAGAGCTCGGAGCCTCTCTTTATACTGACGACAGAGTCTGAATACAACAGGACCATACAGTGGCACCTCAAGGCCAAGGTATTTGAATCTGTTTACATAGTCAAGCTGAGAGCCATCAGATAGGGGAAAAAATATACTAGAAATGTAAAAAGAAATTATTCCGAAAAATTTATGAAAAAAACTCTAGGGGAAAAAATCGACAGGTTCATAGCGTAAATTCGATCGTATTTTGTTTGTACTCACCAATAAGTGAAGTCCTGATCCGCTTTATAAACGTCCTTAATTGTTCCTAGATGATTATTAAGACGTCTGGCAAACATCCTCTGGATGTTTTCTGCCAGCCTGCAGGAACATCCTGCCAGCCTGCCTGCCAGCTTGCCTGCCAGCCTGCCTGCCAGCCTGCTTGCCTGCCTGCCAGCCTGCCTGCCAGCTTGCCTGCCTGCCAGCCTGCTCGCTTGCCTGCCAGCCTGCCTGCCAGCCAGCTTGCCTGCCTGCCAGCCTGCTCGCTTGCCTGCCAGCCTGCCTGCCAGCCTGCAGGAACATCCTGCCAGCCTGCCTGCCACTGGCTTCTTCGTCACCTCACGTCTCTGTTTGTACCACTCCCACACTGCGTTATCAACACTCTCCACCTTTGCTTTACTTACTATTTTTCTATTTCGTATTGCTTTATCACTTTTACTTCTAGAGAAATAGTCAAGAATGATAGGTTTAGCCTTAACCCTTCAATTGCGCATAGCATCATATGATGTTTTGACCGACTTGCAGTAAATTGCGCGTCGCATCATATGATGCGTTGGAGTACTACGCAAGATTTAAACGGCCCGCGGATACACGGGGTTCACCACACCTTCATCAGGGCTCTTGTAAACAGACGCCATTTTAAAAAAAAATCGTGGGCCAAACTCCCGGGTGTTAGGGGCCTCAGTATCGAGTAAGCTACCAAGCCTGGCACACGCAGCATGAGCTCACAGCACTGCTGTTCAGCTTGTGACCACAGCATCGCCTAAAAATGCCATAATATACTTGTTCATGCTATTATGTAGCGATAATATTATTACAGAAGACTGTGATAAAACTGACCATGGGTCTGATAATAAGAGGATTGTGATGATATTTAGCGCTGTGCTCCATGGAGGGAGGAGAAATGCTGTGGGAGGGAGGGGGGTGGCGTTGTTATCTGACTGTGTGTGGCCACCTTTTATTGACTGCACTCAGCATACCAGCTTAGTGGTTCGCTATGGTGAACACAAATGTAGATACTTATATATAACGTGTGTATAGAGGGTATAAACAGCAAGAGTAGGAGGTTGGGAGCCGCCATTTTGGTGAGAGGAGCGTCATCTGCAGGAATTATCGTGTTGTTTACTGGTGACTACGATGGTCTTTGGGCACCATACCAGTTTACTTGTACAAGTATGGTGAACAAAACCGGTAGATATTTATATATAATGTGTGTATATAGCGTAATAACACCACAAGCAGTATTGTTGGAGGAGAAATATTAGTGCGTCTGGCCTTGAGGGCGGCAGCCATCAGCTGACTGTGAGGTCCTACGTATTTCTGCCTACTCACCATACAAGAAGTCCTACTCACCATACAAGCTTAGATGTACAGTTATGGTGAACAAAACATGTAAATACTTATATATAACGTCTGTATATAAAAGCAAAAACAGTATGGTGAGTGGAAAATGGTGGCAAGTCAGGTGAGGAGAGGGAAGGAGGGAGTGGCAGCCAGTGGCGGGCTGCCACTGCCACTCAGCATACCAACTTAGTGGTTCGTTATGGTGAACATGAATGTAGATACTTATATATAGCGTCTGTATATAGTGAATAAAAGCAAAAACAGTATTGTGGGAGGAGAATGTGGGTGAGTCAGCTGACTTGAGGGAGGGCGTGAGTGGCTGGCTGGTACACGGCGGTCACTCCTCGTTACTTTTTGATTCATAATAGCAACTTAGTGGTTCGTTATGGTGAACAAAACATGCAGATACTTATATATATAACCTGTGTATATAGTGTAACAACCGACAAAGTATTTGTTCACTGTTTGATGAACATAATTGAATCAACAATAAGCACACCATATTTTTGAGTACAGCGATGATTCACTCATTTCATTATATAAATATATCACACTACACACTATTGAATAATATTACAGCAAAAAAACTACGAAAAATCAATCGGAGACATTGAAATAATTAGGCAATTATCTCTTTGTGACAACTCCTGCCTGACAGCTGGCGATCAACAGACCGCCTGGGACGCATGCTGAGTGAGCGCCTGTTTTGTGCCAGACTTCCCTGCCCTATAGCGGGCAATATATTCAACTTACGATTTTTTTATTATTTTTCCCGTGATCAGTGAACACAAATTAACAGGTTAGGAAGAAAAAATATTTTTTTTTTTTTTTTGTATGCGCCTGTGGGTGTCAAATGGTATATAGCTATGCGCCATTTAAGGGCTAAGAAGATCAAAAACAGTACTTTTACTAATGCCATACTCGGCGCACACGACACTTCTCGGGACACCACTCTCCACCTTCTTAATTATTTCAACTTTCTTTTCAAATGTCATCACTGACCTCTTTCTTTTACGTAACCCGCTTGTAGATGCTTTCACTGACACATTGCGTGCATTTGGAGTCGACATAGTGCATGGATGTTCCTTGATTGTGCTGATATGTAAAACAAAGTCACGGAATGAACACTCCAGTCTTGTGACAAATTCAAACAATGGGAACAATAGGCCGTGAGTCTGTGACGTCACAGGGTAGCAGGTGGCGCCCGTCACGGTCAGTGAGCAAACTAAACCATCTCCCTCCCACCCCCACCCACCCACCCACCACCACGGGCCGGCACGATGCTTGGCTGACCGCTTCCTCACCCGAACTTGGTTCGTGTAGGGTAACCCCAACCCCGGCCGGCGTGAAGCTTGGCGGACTACTTCCTACCCGAACTTAGTTCGTGTAGCATAACTCCCCAACACCAATCGGGAAACTGGAAGTTTCGGATAACTAAAGTTCGGGAACCAAGTGGTGCTATGTACCAGTAGCGAGAGCACTCAGCAGAATATAGAGAAAGAGCCTGGATACAGGGGAGATACCAGCAGCACTTAACACTTTCGCGTTTCCCGTGAATAGTCCCACTATACCCCCTAAGTGATCCCGACGTGTGGGCCTACGGCGCGTCAGCAAAAAAATGTTTATGATCTTTTCAGGGTGGTGAGCTTAATTTTCGCGGTATGTATTTAAATTTGGTATCATTGTGTTTGTGAGAGAATGCTCTAGAGTAATATATACATAAATTGTCACCAAATCCAACATGAGAACCACACCGAATAAGAAAATGTGGCGTTCGTTAGCCGTGAGCGTCAAACCGGGCATCAATGTTTACGATGTTTTTATGTTTGCCAACCCCCTAATTGTTATTCGTGGTTTATTTTGGTATCATTGTGACCGCAATAAAATTCCCTACACGGACATATGAATAGGAACAATAAATAATGGTGTCGCCCCGCACGCAGGAATGTGGGAAGTTGGCTGAGGGTTACACGCTCCAGCGCGCCCAGCTACAACCACAACTGAAAAGTTTATACTCTGCACATGTTTGTGACCTTCATTTTCGATGTACGTGTTTTATTTTTGTATCACTGTGTAGCTAATGAAATGTTCTATAAGAGCATATGCATAACATTTCACCAAAGCTAACATTACGCCACCACCAACCAAAGAACTGCGCCCTTTGTTTGGCGTTAACGCTAAACTCTGCTAAACTCTCCCGATATGTTTCTACTCTCATTGTGTTTATCAAGTCCAAACTTGTTGCATATGGTTTTGTTTGGTATCACTGTCATCGCAATAAAATTTCCTACACAGACATATCCATAAAAGTGAGTCACATGGGCGTGCCTCACCCCCAAACACCCCCAAACGCGTCGATGCCTCACCCGCCCATACACCCATTTCCACACCCGCTACACCCAATACACCCGCCAAACAAAAATATATTTCCAATGGAAGTTTTTGTGCTACATTGTTCATTTTGGTATCAAAATACTCGCAATAAGATGCACTATGTAGACATACCAATCTGAACACTAAGAACCGGAATATATATAGAAGTACCCACAGCAAAGTATGAAGAAGTAATAACTTCACAATGATGAATACAAAGTGTTTGTACTTACCCACGATGTGATGATGGAAGGTCAATAAGTTGAGCAATTGGTTATCCACTCCACCTGCTTCAGGAAAATGTCCCTGAAGTTGCTCAACAGATGTTACGTTAGGTGGAGTGGATGGTTGCAGAGGCGCTATTTCTTTGCTTTCCAAAATACCCTCTTGCGATGGTATTTTGTGTAGCATGGTGTGGCACATAGAGCAACTCCACATGTCTTGCACTGATACATAGAGTCTTTCCTAATTCCTGACTTCATGCAAACACGACACCGTTTCCGTTTAGCAATTTTCACTATAGCATGGGTCAACCTCTTGTTTAGCCTATCCTCTGAATCAACAATACGGGGATTCTTCACAGGTGGAGGACTAGGTTCAGGTTCAGGTGTTTCAGTTTCAAGTTCTGTGTCTGATGAGGATGAGTCTTGTGCTGGGCGTGCAGGACGATGAAATAAAGGACGCCTCACTCCAGATGGGCCAGGTGTTGCCAAATCGTCAGAAGGAACTTGGTAATCATCAGCATGTGGGATAGGGCTTTCAGTGTCAGGCCACTCATCCAGGTCCCACCTCAACAGGGCCCATATTGCCACCTCATGAAACTGGAGTAGGGTCAATTTCTTGGCATCATTTGTGTACATCTTGTACAACACATAGGCATTGTGTATAGCCATCTGAAGGAAATAAAATGGTACGACATTGTACCTTCATCCAAACTGAGTGATTTATTGGGAACGTAGTATGTGCCAAATTTGTTGGTAAAATAAGTAATGATGGTGCTCAGTTTTATCATGCGGTTCTTGTTGTTTGGGGGAATTGCAAGCTGGTTATAAGTATGAAAAAACTGGCCAATATGTTGATATCGTTTTGCAGTCATGAAAATATTGAAGGTCCTCATATGCCACAACCGGGTTGTTTGCCAGTACATTCTCATTGTCGGGAGTCGTGCAATACCCATCAACATTGACAAACCCAAATACCTGGCCATTTCCTTCACTGATACCTATTTCCACAACCTCTTGGTGCGCCTGGAAGCATTCTGAATAAATTGTCTGGCATACCTGTTTGTTTCCACTGTGAGAAATTGAATGAGGGCACGAGTCAAAAATAATTGTATAAATTGCAGGGCGGTGATTGGCACTGGGACAGTTAGGCCTGGTGTGGCAGTGAAACTGTCTACAATTGGTGGTGTATTGTCAGTAGACCAGGCATCATCGGGAATAGGCTGTTGAAGACGTCCTGCACGTCTCCTCATGGGTGGCTTGGGGCGGCCCTCATCCGGCGCCTCATCCTCACTCCCCTCGCTACTCTCCTCAGTCGAAGAGTCATCAAACTCATCAGACGTCACTGTCCCCTCATTATCACTACTATAATCACTCTCACGTTCTTCCCCTTCAACATCTGCCTCCACATCTGACAAACGATCCAACAAATCAGGAAATTTACTGGGGGTAAGCTTCACATTCCTGAACGCTTGGTACAGCTCACTCAACTTATCCTCTTTGGTGGTTTTTCTATCTTTCTTGGGCGTAGAAGTGCTCTGTCCTTTACCACGATCCATGTTTTCAAGTAGTAATGGGTTTGCAAGACACGGGAACGAAGAAAGACGCCTAAACGGGCCAGAGAGGTGCACAGGTTCTGGACGCGGGAGTGCAGTGATCCGGTCACGCCAGATGTAAACAAAGGACTAGGCCTATGGAGGATTGTGGGAAAACAATGGCGCTCATTTAAAAAAAAAAATGAAGATCGGATAGTAACTTTTTTTTTTTACAAATTTTTATATCAAGCGACGCATATATGCGTCGTTGGAACCTATTCAGTAGAAAAATGAGTGACGAACTTTTCAGTCAGTGGAACGCGAAAGTGTTAAATCTGCAGATATAGCTCCGTTGCACAAGGGGGGGAGATATAGCTCCGTTGCACAAGCCTTGGCAAAAAATTATAGGCCAGTTGCACTACATCACTCATAATAAAAGTGTTTGAAAGAGTGATTAGGAATCAAATTTCTAGTTTTATGGAAAACAATGAATTGCACAATCCAGGTCAACATGGATTTAGAGCGGAAAGATCCTGTCAGTCACAGTTACTCAACCACTATGACAAAATCACAGAAGCCCTAGAAGAAACACAAAATGCAGATGTGGTATACACACACTTTGCAAAGATGTTCGACAAATGTAACCATGGGGTGATAGCTCACAAAATGAGGTCATTGGGAATAACTGGAAAAGTAGGACGCTGGATACTCAATTTCCTGTCGAACAGAACACAAAGAGTAACAGTCAATCGGATAAAATCGAGTCCAAGCGATGTTAAAAGCTCTGTACCTCAAGGTACAGTCCTTGCACTGCTACTGTTCCTCATTCTCATGTCTGATATAGACAAAAATATACGTCACAGCTTCGTGTCGTCCTTTGCAGATGACACAAAAATCAGTATGAAAATTACCTCTGCTGAAGACACTGAAAAACTACAAGCAGATCTCAACAAAGTTTTCGATTGGGCAGCAGAAAATAACATGATGTTTAACAGTGATAAATTTCAGGTACCCAGGCACAGCAAAAATGAGGATCTGATACATAATACAGGGTACAAAACACAATCGAATCTTCCCATAGTAGAAAAGCAGCATGTCAAGGATTTGGGAATAATGATGTCCGACGATCTAATGTTTAGGGAGCATAACCAAGCGAATATCGTGTCTGCCAGAAAAATGATGGGATGGATTACGAGAACTTTCAAATCCAGGGATCCCATCACAATGGTTGTACTCTTCAAGTCACTTGTGTTGTCCCGTCTCGAGTACTGCTCAGTACTCACTTCCCCCTTCAGAGCAGGAGAGATTGCTGAAATAGAGGGAATACAGAGAACATATACAGCACGCATAGACGAGATAAAGCACCTAAATTTTTGGGACCATCTCAAAGCTCTCCAAATGTACTCTCTAGAAAGGAGACGAGAGAGATACCAAATAATATACACATGGAAAATACTGGAGGGCCAGGTCCCAAATCTACACAGTAAAATAACAATGTACCGGAGTAAACGATATGGAAGAAAATGCAAGATTGAACCGGGGAGCCGGTTGGCCGAGCGGACAGCACGCTGGGCTTGTAATCATGTGGTCCTGGGTTCGATCCCAGGTGCCGGCGAGAAATAATGGGCAGAGTTTCTTTCGCCCTATGCCCCTTTTACCTAGCAGTAAAATAGGAACCTGGGTGTTAGTCAGCTGTCACGGGCTACTTCCTGGGGGGTGGAGGCCTGGTCGAGGACCAGGCCGCGGGGACACTAAAAAAAAAAAAATAAAAAAGCTCCGAAATCATCTCAAGACAAACTCAAGAACCAGTGAAGAGCGGAGGTGCCATAGGCACAATCAGAGACACTGTATAAACATCAGAGGTCCGCGGTTGTTCAACGTCCTCCTAGCGACTATAAGAGATATTGCCAGAACAACCGTGGACATCTTCAAGAGAAAACTGGACTGTTTTCTAAGAGAAGTTCCAGATCAGCCGGGCTGTGGTGGGTATGTGGCCCTGCGGGCCACTCCAAGCAACAGCCTGGTGGACCAAACTCTCACAAGTCGAGCCTGGCCTCAGGCAAGGCTTGGGGAGTAGAAGAAGTCCCAGAACCCCATCAAGCAGGACACAACAAATAGCTCTTTCTAATGTGTCCATGGCTCACTTGGGCACTTAGTTTCCACCTGTGTCCCTTTGTGTGTGTACCTCCTTTGTTAAATAAACTGTTTTGATCTACCCTACTTGTTCCTCTGAGAATCTGATGTGATCATGTCTCATCTAACTCGTATTTCTTCCAGTGGTTTGAGGTTTAGTTCCCATAGTCTCACCTCGTAGCTCATACTTCTCAGCTTGGGTACTAGTTTAGTGGCATTCCTTGGAACTTTTTTCAATTTAGTCTTGTGCTTGACTAGATACGGACTTTACACTGGAGTGCATACTCTAGGATACTGTACTGAGCTGCTAAACACCTCAAATGATATGGTGGAAGTGCTGATAATCAAAATAGAGATTCTAAATGTAGTTATTGTCCTTGTATATAAGTCACCGGAGGCAAACCCTCAGCAGTTTAAAGACCAACTAATGAAAATAGAACACTGCTTGGAAAACCTCACAAATCCAGCTCCGAACATCATCCTGCTTGGGGACTTCAACCTACGGCACCTGAAATGGAAGCACCTGACTAATACAGTAATATCAGAAAGAATACCAGGAAGTAGCCTTAATGAACAGGCACATGCAAATGACCTGCTACGGATGTGCAACAGGTTTGCCTTAAACCAGCAAATAGTAGAACCAACTAGGAAGGAGAACACGCTGGACCTCATTTTCACTAATAATGATGAATTGATCAGGAACATAATGATTACAAATACCTGCTACTCAGATCACAACTCAATTGAAGTTTTGACAACCATGGGGAATAGACCTTCAAAACCAGTCCCAATTCCCGATGGAGGAGATTTCAGCAAATTCAACTTCAATAATAAACAGATAAACTGGGAGCAAATAAACCAGGACTTCGCAGAAATAAACTGGGAAGAACAGCTAGAAAATGCGAACCTGAACCAGTGCCTGGAAAAAATAAGCTCAGTAGCACTAGAAATATGTTCAAACCGCATCCCCCTAAGAAAAAAGAGGAAGAGATGCAGATTGGAACGAGAACGTCGTTCCCTATATAGGCGAAGAAAACGAATCGCGGAACAACTTGAGAGTCGCACCCTATCTCAAGAACGGCGAAGAAGGTTAGGTAGAGAAATAGAAACAATTGAGCTCAAGCTACAAGAATCATACAAAACCCAGGAGAGGCAAAGAAAGCAAAAGGCCATCAGTGAAATAGAGAGAAATCCGAAATATTTTTTCTTCTATGCAAAATCAAGATAAAAAACCACATCTAGTATCGGGCCCCTGCGAAAGGGAGATGGAACTTTCACCGATGACAACAAAGAAATGAGCGAGCTACTGAGGAAGCAGTACGACTCTGTTTTCAGCGAGCCATTAAACGCACTAAAGATTGATAACCCAAATGAATTTTTCATGGATATGTTACCAACATCACATCATATATCAGACGTCACCCTATCCCCACTGGATTTTGAAGAAGCCACAAACAGTATGCCTATGCACTCTGCACCAGGCCCGGATTCTTGGAACTCCATATTCATCAAGAACTGTAAAAAACCACTATCGCAGGCCCTTCACATTCTGTGGAGACAAAGCCTAGATACTGGCGTTATTCCTGATACACTAAAAACAGCAGAGATAGCACCACTTCATAAAGGAGGAAATAAGGCAGAGGCAAAAAATTACAGACCGATAGCGTTAACATCACACATCATAAAATTTTTTGAGAGAGTGCTAAGAAGTAAGCTCACAAAATACATGGAATCATAGCATCTCCATAACCCCGGACAACATGGTTTCAGAACAGGGCGCTCTTGCCTGTCGCAGTTGCTGGACCACTGTGATATGGCATTAGATGCTATGGAAGACAAACAAAATGCTGATGTAATTTACACAGATTTCGCAAAAGCTTTTGATAAATGTGACCATAGTGTTATTGCACATAAAATGCGCTCAAAAGGAATTACCGGAAAAATAGGCAGATGGATCTACAATTTCCTGACCAACAGAACCCAATGTGTAATAGTCAACAAAATAAAATCCAGCCCATCAACCATTTAGAGCTCAGTCCCCCAGGGTACTGTGCTTGCTCCAGTACTTTTTCTCATCCTCATATCGGACATAGACAAGAACACAACCTATAGCACTGTATCAGCCTTTGCAGATGACACTAGGATCTTCATGAGAGTAGGCAACATAGAGGACACGGCAAACCTCCAGTCAGATGTAGATCAGGTCTTTCTATGGGCTACAGAAAATAATATGGTGTTTAACGAAGATAAGTTCCAGCTCATGCGCTATGTAAAAAATGAAAATATAAAAATGGAAACCACGTACAAACCTCAGACAAATCATAACATAGAACGAAAAGGCAATGTAAAGGATCTGTGTGTACTCATGTCGGAAGACCTTACCTTTAAGGAACATAATAAAGTAGCCGTCACAACTGCAAGAAAAATGACAGGTTGGATAACAAGAACTTTTCACACTAGAGATGCTATACCGATGATGACACTTTTCAAAACGCTTGTGCTCTCTAGAGTGGAGTACTGCTGCACAATGACAGCCCCTATCACAGCTGGAGAAATTGCTGACCTGGAGAGCGTGCAGAGGTCCTTTACTGCTAGAATCCACTCAGTAAAACATCTAAACTATTGGGACCGACTAAAGAGCCTAAATCTGTATTCCCTTGAGCGTAGGTTGGAGAGATACATAATAATTTACACGTGGAAAATATTAGAGGGGCTGGTCCCAAATCTGCACACAGAAATATCATCACATGAGACCAGAAGACATGGCAGGATGTGCAGAATACCCCCGTGTAAAAGCAGAGGTGCAACTGGTACTCTGAGAGAGAACTCTATCAACATCAGGGGCCCGAGACTGTTCAACACGCTCCCGCTACACATAAGGGGCATAACTGGCAAACCCCTCACAGTGTTCAAGAGAGAACTGGATAAGCACCTCCAAAGGATACCTGATCAACCAGGCTGTGACTCGTACGTCAGGCTGCGAGCAGCCGCGTCCAACAGCCTGGTTGATGAGTCCAGCAACCAGGAGGCCTGGTCGATGACCGGGCCATGGGGACGCTAAGCCCCGGAAGCACCTCAAGGTAAGGTAAGGATTGGCCTGACATTTGGTATACAATTTTCAATATGATTCCATAAACAATTTTCTAAAAGCAGTTCTTATGTTGACCAATTATGATATCCTCTTAATGTTGGCTTCAGGGGGCAAGTCTGGCCTGATATCAACCCCAGGTTTTTAAATTATTAAATTAAATTTTAAAATTAAATTTTTTATTCAGGAAAAGCACATACATAGTTGATTTACAAACATAATGTTGGATTTATAGATAGAGCTAGTACATACAATACCTAAAGCCACTAATACGCATAGCATTCCGGGCAAGGTGTGGGGGAAGGAAAACACTATGACTAAAACTTAATAGTAATTGGGATTAGGTATAAATTGTGTTGAAAAAATAATAAAAAATAAAAAAAGGGGAGAACATGACAGAAATAATCAATTGTACAGTTGGAGAACAAACGGCATTGTTTAAAAAATAGCAAGACATGGGTTGACATTTAGGAGGTAAGGTAGGTTACATGGAGTTAATTAGGTAGTGCTTGATTTTACTCTTAAACTGGTTGAGAGAGGTACAGCCTTTGACATGATTTGGAAAGTCATTCCACATTCTGGGTCCCTTGATTTGTAGAGCATTTCTAGTTTGGTTAAGTCGCACTCTTGGAATATGAAATGGGTATTTGCTTCTGGTGTGATGTCCATGAGTTCTGTCACAACCTTCCAGGAAGCTTCTAAGGTCAGGATTGACATTAATGTTAAGAGTTTTATATATAGAATATACATGAGAGGATGTGCAGTGACTTATTAATATCTAATATATTCAAAGATTTGAGTAAGGGTACTGAGTGATGTCTGGGGCCAGAGGAAGATATTGTTCTAATAGCAGCTTTGTGTTGAATAATTAAAGGACATAAATGATTTTGTGTAGTAGAACACCAAGCACAATACCATAATTGAGATGAGGATAGATAGAGAGTAATGGAGCATCACCAGGGCAGAGCGAGGTACATAATATCTGATATTGTAAAGAATGCAGACAGTTTTAGAAACTTTTTCGATATACTGTCTCCACTCGATTATCCGGACTACATGGGAAGGACCCCCAGCCGGATAATCATGTGTTCTGGATAATGGTATTTTTTCACCTCTGAGTAAAAAACTAACCATTTCCAACTATTTTTTATACTACAAACAACATAATTTGAATTGCTTTGCTACATATAATTATTAAATATTCAACTAGAAACCTCAACATACCTTATTGTTGTTCGTCTTCTTGATTGATGCCACACATCTTGACGTTAAAAATTCTTGACAATTTACGTAACCTATCCTAACATAACACTATAATTAACACTTAAAATTACTGTACAGTTCATTAACTCTTAAACCACGCATATCATGTATACAATGGGGCCTCGACTTACGATGCTAATCCGCTCCCAGAGACGGATCGTAAGTCGAAATATCGTAAGTCGAAGCAATTTTTCCCATAAGAAATAAAAGGATTTGAATTAATCCGTTCCCCACCCTCGAAAATATTAACATACAAATACATTTTATACTGAATACAATGTTTTTTTCTAACTACAATACAGTACCTAAGTTTGTTACCTTTATGGATGGCTCTTGATGGCATATGGAAGATGGTGATGAGGGGGGAGAAGAGAGTTGTTACTGTTTGGAAGGGGAGTCCCCTTCCTTTATCACATCAGGCAGTGATGTTTTCTCTGGGGTACTCTCTCCTACGTTTTGCCAGATACCACTAGGACCTGGTTGTGGTTCAGTGCTTGTTTGTCTCACTACAAATTTGTCAAGAGACATTTGGTTTTCCCTTCGTTTTAACATTTGTCTGTAATGATGCATCACTTTAGCACCCTAATGTCCTTTTTCTTAGCCAGTATGGTGGATATCGTTGACTGAGATTTGTTGTACTGCCTAGCCAGTCCAACAACCCGCACACCATCTTCATATTTACGAATGATCTCTTGTTTCTGCTCTATGGTCATCCTTACATGGGATATCATATGTTGAGCCTTACCACTGACTTTCCTGGGACTCATGGCATGATATTTATTAATTACTTTAATGTTCAAAATGCAAAAAATCACCACAAAAGCGAAATTTCTTATAGGCGTGATCGTCACTAAGCAGGCAGCTGTAGTAAACTGAGGCAGGTCGGCCACGTGACCGGGAACCACGTGCTCTGTTGACCCGAACGTGTACCAACAAATATCGTAAGTCGACGACACCATGGGATGTCGAGTCTCATTTTTCGATGAAATTTACATCGTAACTCGAAATTATCGTAAGTAGGGGCAATCGTAAGTCGAGGTGCCACTGTATATGATATCAGTGACAAAATCGAAACCGAGCACATCATTTATATATGCTTTCGTGTCTAGCGCTATAATTTAAACGCCCCGCGTGGGATAGGGGTAGTCATCGGCGAGCCTCAAATGACCATAAACAAACCCTGCCTGGGAAAAAATCCAGCGTGGGTCCCATTTGTGTACAGGCCTCAGTTACTCGGCAGACACCATGGCGAGCGTATCAAGTTCCAACGACCGACCCCGCTCAGAGAGGCGTTCCTCGCAACCTCTGACCGAGGATGAAATTAACAAGAATTTGTTCCCGGATGTTGATGAGTCTGATATTGACGACTCAGACTTTGATCATGACTATACACAGCCCTCAGAGGTGGATACGACCGACGACGAGTGTGAACATGCTGGCTCCACCAGGGCTAGGCCTAGCATCTCACCCATGCCTCCTTGCCCTCACTCGCCTAATTTGTGCAAGACCACACAGTTCATGTGCAAACTTGCTAAATATTGATGTTTTGCTCAACGAGTCTGAAGAAGGTGAATCATTTTCCGGTTTTAGTGACTTGGAATCGAAAAATAGTTTCGCTAGTGCAAGTGGAGTGTGTGGTGTTGCCAAGCGACAACTTGTCGCGTCAGCAGCATCTGGCCAAACCATGCGGCACCGCATGGCACCACATGAACAAAGACCCTCAACATCAAGTAATTTTCCGTCACCGTCCCTGCTGCACAATGCTGCTGTACTGCTGCACAATGACAGCCCCTTTCACTGCTGGTGAAATTGCTGACCTGGAGAGCGTGCAGAGGTCCTTTACTGCTAGAATCCACTCGGTAAAACATCTAAACTATTGGAACCGACTTAAGAGCCTAAATCTGTATTCCCTTGAGCGCAGGCGGGAGAGATACATAATAATTTACACGTGGAAAATATTAGAGGGGCTGGTCCCAAACCTGCACACAGAAATAACATCACATGAGACCAGAAGACATGGCAGGATGTGCAGAATACCCCCGTTGAAAAGCAGAGGTGCAACTGGTACTCTGAGAGAGAACTCTATCAACATCAGAGGCCCGAGACTGTTCAACACGCTTCCACTACACATAAGGGACATAACTGGCAAACCCCTCACAGTGTTCAAGAGAGAACTGGATAAGCACCTCCAAAGGATACCTGATCAACCAGGCTGTGACTCATACGTCAGGCTGTGAGCAGCCGCGTCCAACAGCCTGGTTGATCAGTCCAGCAACCAGGAGGCCTGGTCGATGACCGGGCCGCGGGGACGATAAGCCCCGGAAGCACCTCAAGGTATCCTCAAGGTAAGGTAAGGTCCCTGCCCGCCCCTACTGTTCCTAGACCTGCTTCAGCTCCTGGTCCACGGTTTCCTCGCTGTGGTGCCGCTATTGGCTCTCGGAAGACACCTGGTGTTTTTGTGTGGAGTGATGGGACAGATTTAGTTCCACAAATTCCTGTTTTTTATAATTCGGATGTTGGAATTACAGACATTTTTCCTGATAAAGGTGTAGATATGTGTGAAATGGATTATTTTACTGCATATTTTGATGAGCCACTAATGGAATATATTGTTCATGAAACGAACAAATATGCGACTGATCTCATTGATGAGGAGGAGTTATCTGATTATTCACGTTTGCAGCAATGGAAAGATACAACTGTAGGGGAAATGTATGAGTTTTTGGCACTGTGTATGTTGATGAAACATTGTGTCAAACACGTAATCGAGAATTATTAGAGCAAAGACCTTACTGTTCCAACACCAATGTTCGGCAAATATATGTCTCGAGACCGATTTGCAATAATCCTCAGGTGTCTTCACTTTGCAAATGATGAAGACCGGAATGATGATGATGATAGACTTTGGAAGGTAAGGCACGTCCTGAATGAACTTATCGGAAAGTACAGGGATTTCTACGTACCAGCTCAGAAGCTTGTGATTAATGAATCCCTTGTGCTTTTCAAAGGACGTCTTGCCTTCAAGCAGTATATTCCCTCCAAACGCCACCGATTTGGATTGAAATTCTTTGTACTCTGTGACTGTGAAACAGGAATGATGCTACACATGATAATGTATACGGGTACAAATGTAGACATTCCTGCTAATGACCAACATGGCTTCTCAGGTAGTGTTGTGAAGTCACTGCTTGCACCATATCTGAACAAGGGCCACATATTATACACAGATAACTACTATACCAGTCCCTTGCTAACTAGATTCTTGCTTGATAATAGAACTGGAGTGTGTGGCACAGTGAAGGCAAAACGAAGGGAAATGCCAGTGTTTCCAGGTGCTATGCAGGTTGGTGATTGCGAGCTCAGAAAAACAGGTGGAATACTTTCAGTGCAGTGGAAAGACAGGCGTGAAGTGAACATGTTGACCACCATTCACGCTGGAACAATGCTGGACAGTGGCAAGGTGAACAGAACCACAAGAGAACTAATCTATAAACCAGATTATGTCTTGGACTATAACATCAACATGCATTTGGTGGATAAATGTGATATGATGGTGGGGGCAGTAGAGTGTGTATGGAAAACAGTGAAGTGGACCAAGAAAATGTTTCTCCACCTTGTTGACGTAACAATGCTGAACAGTTACAATATGTATCTTGTCAAAACAGGTGGTAAACGTAATGTCCGTGCATTCAATTTTACTGTAGTAACACAATTACTACAGAAGTTTGGCAAAGTAATTCCTGGCATACAGAGGCCCATTCTGAACCCGGTATTGCACCATGCTCCAACACCCAGGCTCGCTTACAGGGATACCTTTTTGACACACATTCTCAGGTTTTTACCACCAACTGGAAAGTGTGCAGTAGGCCAGCGTGTGTGTGTTGTATGCTGGTCAACAACCAAGAGGGAACAGAAACGAAAAATGGTGATGACTTGGTGCACAGCGTGTCAGGTCCCTCTGTGCCATGTCCGATGTTTCAACGAGTATCACAGTCTTGATGACTTCTAAATGTCCAAGACTGGTGCCAAAACATGTAAATACAGAATAAGTGGGAGTACATAGTGGAAATAAATCATAAGAAATTGTATATTTTATTGAGAAATAAGACATTTTTGTGCAAATACTTGTGACACTTAATATGTGGATACAATATACATTGACAACAGTTTTATCATAATATATATTCATGTGAGAACATATTGAACCACACCAGTGAAAAAAATGGGTGTAACATACGCCCTAGATACTGTAAATAATAACATGAAAATAAAATCGCGGCAACTTGGGTTCCTTCTCCGTCGCGCCTCACTCACCCCGAGCGCACAGCGGTCCAGCGAAGATGAGGCGTGACGTCATCGCCGATCTTCTCGGCTGAATTACGTCAACAGTAAGTGCAATTAAATTTATTATTTTTCCTGTGCTCAGGGAACACAAATAAAGAGATTAAAAAGAAAAGAAAATTTTGGGAATTTTTTTTTTGTTGCGCCTGTGGGTGTTAATCCCATTTCGACCCCTAGCAGCTTGAGGGTTAACCCTTAAACTGCGCATGGCGTATATATACACCATGAGTAACATGTCCCACGGTGCGCATAGCGTACAAATACGCCATAGGGTGCCAGGCATGATTCAAATGGCCCACGGCTACATGGGGTTCACATTAGCTTCCTCAGGGTTCTTGTAAACAGACGCCATTTTTTTTAAAAATCGTGGGAAATATTCTCAGGTGTGAGAGGCACAGTACTGTTGGAGCAACCAAGGCTGACGCATGCAGCATGAGCGAACAGCATTGCTGTTCAGCTTGTGACTACAGCATCGCCGAAAAATGTCAAAATAAATATATAATTGCTATTATTTAGCGATGACAATATTACAGATGACCTCTGACTGTGATATAAATAACCAGGGTTTTGATAATAGCAGGATTGTTGTAATAATTAGCACTGTGGGAGGAGTGATGCTGAGGGATGCAGGGAGATTGCATCGTTTACTGACTGGGTGGCCACCTGTTATTGTCTGCATTCACCATACCAGCTCAGTGGTTCTCTGTGGTAAACACAAATGTAGATACTTATATATAATGTGTGTATTAGTGTAATAACAGCAAAAGGATTATGCTGGGAGGTGCAATTTGGGTGACGGAGGTGACGTTGTCTGCATGATTTGTCTGGCTGTGCAGAGGGTGGCCACTATGCTCTTTGGGCACTCTACAAGCTTAGGTGTACAGTTATGGTGCATACAACATGTATATACTTATATATAATATGTGTATATAGTGTAATAACACTGCAAATAGTATTGTTGGGGAAAAAAGTTTAGTGCGTGTGACCTTGAATGAGTGAGGGAGCCGCCAGCTGACTGTGTGTGTATAGCGACGAATCTTAGTGCCGGAACTAACTATGTCAGCTTAGCTGTACAGTTATGGTGAAGAAAACATATACATACTTATATATACTGTAATGTCTGTATATAGTGTCATAACACCACAAACGATGTTGTTGGGGGAGAAAGTTTAGTGCGTGTGACCTTGAGTGAGTGAGGGAGCCGCCAGCTGTGTGTATAGTGACGATTCTTAGTGCCTGAACTAACTATATCAGCTTAGCTGTACAGTTGTGGTGAACAAAACATGTAGATTGTTATATATAATGTCTGTATATTGTGAATAAAATATAAAACAGGATGGTGGGAGGAAAATTGGGCGAGTGAGGCGTTGTTGAGGGAGTGGCAATGAGTGGCTGGCTGGTGTGTGGCGGTAACTCCTTGTTGCTTTTTGACTCTCAATACCAACTTAGTTGTTCGTTATGGTGAACAAAACATGCAGATACTTATATATAACCTCTGTATAGAGTGTAATAGCAGCAAAACTATTTGTATATTGTTTTATGAACATAATTGAATCACTAATATGCACACCATACGTTTGAGTATAGCGATTATTCACCACTTTTATTATGTAAATATATTACAATACCTACTATTGAATAATATTACTAAGAAAAAAAAAAACTAAGAAAAAATCAGACATAGAAATAATTAAGTGATAATATCTTTGTGGCTGTGGCTTTGTGGAAAATATTAGAGGGGCTGGTCCCAAACCTGCACACAGAAATAACATCACATGAGACCAGAAGACATGGCAGGATGTGTAGAATACCCCCGTTGAAAAACAGAGGTGCAACTGGTACTCTGAGAGAGAACTCTATCAACATCAGGGGCCCGAGACTGTTCAACACGCTCCCGCTACACATAAAGGGCATAACTGGCGAACCCCTCACAGTGTTCAAGAGAGAACTGGATAAGCACCTCCAAAGGATACCTGATCAACCAGGCTGTGACTCGTACGTCCGGCTGCGAGCAGCCGCCTCTAACAGCCTGGTTGATCAGTCCAGCAACCAGGAGGCCTGGTCGATGACCGGGCCGCGGGGACGCTAAGCCCCGGAAGCACCTCAAAGTAACCTCAAGGTAAGGTGGCAACTCCCACCTGTCAGCGCGGGTGACGCTGACCGGCTCTGACGACCGCTCTGTCAACGCCCACTTTTTGCCAGACTTCCTCGGTCAATTGCACCCAAAATATGTCACTTATGATTTTTTTTATTTTTCCTGTGCTCAGGGAACACAAATTAACATTTTAAGAAGATGAAATAATTTTTTAGAATTTTTTTTTTCTTGCTCACAGGGGTGTAAATGTCCTCAGGACCCCTGAGCAGTGGAAGGGTTAAGCAAACGTAGTTTTGACTGCCAGCTGCAGAAGCCTCACTGGTTGAAGGCGCTTGGCTTGCCTGTGATGGCTCGCTTGTTGAAGGCGCTGGGCTTGCCTATGACGCCTCACTTCTTGAAGGCGCTGGGCTTGCCTGTGACGCCTCACTTGTTGAAGGTGCTTGGCTTGCCTGGTGACGCCTTACATGCTGAAGGCGCTGGGCTTGATTTTCTTACCATATAAGAATCAAGTTTAGCTTGCCTTCTATGTTCATTGGCCTGTTGTATGATCAGCTCTTTGGTTCGCCTCAGGCTTCACTTCACTTGAAGTCAACCAGCCATTTTCACAAAGTTGTATAACACGTAACTTGTCTTTAATTGTTAGAACAACCTTCTTCCTCTTTACACCTCCAGAATGATTGATGCTGCTACCAGACATAGTCTTGGCCAAAAATGTTCAAAGTTACTATGAAAATAAAAAAGTTATTAAAAAAAATTTCACTAATGGCACAGCATTGTGATATAACACAGTGGATGGGAGCACATGGGTTGACCAGGATTGGACATGTCCACTTGGGGCAGCTATAACACGATTTGTAGGCCACCAGGAGGAAAAAAAACTCGATATTTTTTAAGGAAACTTCAGCCTGTGCAAGTTGTTTTTAGCAAACTTATATATTTGTTATTACATAATTACTAGTATTCCTTTTGTTTTTGGCTATGATGAATTGTTCTAAAATTAATGGTAATTCCTATACCCAGGTGGTCCCTCCCAACGCTCCCCTCTCTCCCCCAACACAACCTACCCACTCCACCATGCGCCTCGAGCAACAGCCAGATGGGATTAATACGGTACGGCCTGCTCCATGGCTTTCATGTAATTCAATGATTTCAATCAATTCAATGATTATCCAGCTGACTGTCCGGATAGTGTAACATCGGCAGCAAGTTAACAAGTTCCGATTTTTTATACGGCTAAACCAGCTTTTATCTGGCTCCCATGGCTATTTTGGCCGGATATTGAGAACTTTATCCGGTCACAATTTTGGCCCATATAAAGGCGTTTTCTGGATGTTCGAATCCTGGATAATCGAGTGTCTATAGTATTAAGAATGTGTCCCTGGAAATTCAGCTTGTTATCGATGAGAACACCAAGGAATTTGCCATCTACTTTGTTACTAATTTGGATATTGGATTAATTTGATTTGAGGATTTGTTGCCAAACAAAATATAGAAAGTTTTGTCAATGTTAAGGGTGAGTTTGTTGGCAGTTAACCAAAGATGAACTTTATTTAGTTCAGTATTCACTGTGTCATTTAGAGCAAGAGGGTCAGGACGAGAAAATGAAGGTTGTTTTGTCAGCAAATAGATTTGGTTTGAGGTGTTGAGAGGCATTTAGAAGGTCATTAATGTAGATGAGAAAGAAGAGATGGCCAAGTATGCTGCCCTGAGGAACACCAATGTTGATGGGTAAGGTGGGAGAAATGGAATTATTCACAGAAACATACTGGAGCCTGTCAGTAAGGTAAGACTGAAGATATTGGAGGGAGAGACCTCTGACTCCATAATGATGTCACTTAAGAAGAAGGTTTTGGTGATTGACAGTGTCAAAAGCCTTACAAGCCAAAAGGTTAACAAATATCCCAACAGGGAACTCATTTTTATCAAGAGCTGCATGTATCAAGTTAAGGGACCATTAGATTAGTTTACTAAAAGTTGTTCAATGTCAACCAATATTTTCTGGGGGGAGCCCCATTGGCTCCCTGGAGCTATCCCAGGCTGATATGCTAATGTCAGACTTTGGCATCAGTCATGTGTATGGAGTTCTTAGGCCTACCGGGAACCACGGCCAGAACCGGGCGCCCTCAGAGAGGCAAGGGGAGCAATGGCCTATAGAAGCCCCCGTGTGGTTGGAAGCATTCTATGTCTGCCATCGACTGGGACAGGCACCCAGAAAGGTAAGCGCCCCAAAACAAACCCCTATTCTAGTTAAAATTGCTACCAAAAGCCGAACTAGTGGATAGAACTCCAAAGAAAAATGAGCAAACTAGTGTGACGTCACACGCTGCCGCGCCGCTGTCTGCGCAGCTCCCCCCTCCCCGGGAGGGGGAAGGGGGAGCCCCAGACCCTCCGCGCCAGCTACCCACACCTCAGTTCTTGAGGCTGATGCTATAGGCGAAGGTTGTGTGCTCTGGCTCCGGTGTTCGCTACAACACTGTGCTTGCGTGTGGTGTTTGTTTTCTGGGTGCGAGAGCCAGGAGTAATTTTTGGTACTTGGGCTGCATGCGCCTAGGGTTTCCTTCCCTAGGTGCCCTGTAAGTAATACCCTTGGGGCTTGGGGCCACCTTCCACAGGCTCCTTGGGATCTGCCTCTGCTGGTCCGTTTTACCTTTTTCGGTTTTTCGGCCGCCTGTTGGGCTCTTGGGTGTTCTGTTCTCCCTTGTTACTGGCAGGTAAAAGGCAGTTTGCACTGGTAGGGGCGCAGGGTGCTGCACAGCTTGTATTCCCGACATAGCGGCCGGCTCTGTTCCCTGGGGTTCGCTGTCCTCTTGCGGGGTTTTGTTTTTCTTTTTGTTTTTGCCTGGTGGGGGGTTCTGTCATATTCATTCCTTAGTTCTAACCCTTTCACGGTTATACTCGATGGCGCCCCCTGCTAGGTCCCCGTGAGTGTACACGTCCCTGGGGTACAGCTATAGAAGTTCGATTGGTAGTTTTGGGCGCCGGTTAGCAGCTCCCTGCCTGGGACTACCTGAGCGCGAGTCCTCTTAAAGTAAACGCTCAGGACCCTGGGAATCCCCTGGGGCGCGTGGGTCCGATGGATGTGACCCCGGAGTCCCCACTCGCTGTGTGCGAGTTTGCGGGTTGCTCGGTCCCTTTGTCTCAGGGTGACCCTCATTGTTTTTGCCTCTGCCATGCTGCCTGTTGGGTCGGTGATACTTTCGACCCTGAGTCCTGTGAGTGTTGCTGCTTGCTTGTGACTCAATTTACCCAATCCTCTGATGATTCTCTTCGGGTACAGGCGGCGCGTGCGTTGCAGTCTAGGTTTCGTCTGTTGCAACGCGCTAGGTTGGTTGCTCACCCGGATGCCCCGGGGCTGCCCCGCTTTGCTTTTCGTGACCCGGACTTGGGGGTGGGGGTCGCTTCGATCCTGGTTCAGTCCGCGCCTCCTCGTCCTTCCCCTACTGCTCGTTCTGGTCCCCCCCCCTTGCTTCCAGCCCCGAAACGTCTGAGGGTTTCGGGGTCGGAGCAGGGGTTACTTGATCTTGAGACTCGGGCAGCTTCGGGGGGTGCCCCTTCCGGGGGAGCGGCAGAGGCATTCGAGTCTTGTCTCCCGGCCGAAGCTTCGGGGTCTGACCAGTGGGCCCCCCTTCCTTCAGCTGTTCCGGCTGCTCCGTCCTTGTCTTGTGGGGTCGGGGCTTGGGGAGAGGACTCGGCCTCGGGTCCTGTGGTGTTGGACCTCGAGGCTGGGGAGGGGCTGCCTTGGGGGCCTTGGGCTCCGCTGGACCCCGCCTGGGTTTTTCTTCCCTCTGAGCGGGGCTTATTGTTACAAGGAGTGGGGTTCTCTTTTCCCCCCTCTGCGTACGAGTTGGATTTGGTGTCGGCCCCTCCCCGGGTTCGGTTCCGTGTTCCCCCGGGTTCGTCGGTTCCGTCTTTCCGGAGGTTTTCGGCTTATCGCATCCAACCTGGTGAGGTGCGAGCGGCCTTTGCAGCTTACCTCCTGCGGGACCCGGATTATGCCTCGGAACTGGATCCATCTGAGTTCAGGTTTGGGACTTCGTTCCCTTTCTGGCTCCGTTACGAGGTTCCGGAGTCTTCCTGGCTAGCAGCCTGCCCCTTGCTTGTTTTGGATTCCTGGCATTCCTTCTGTCGTTCCCGCACGTTGGAGTGGCGGGAAGCTTCCACGGTGATTCAGGTTTTCCTGGGGGGCGAGCTTGAGTACCTGAATGAGTGCTTGTTTGCCCCTGCCCTCCCCCGCGATGTGGGCGTTATTCAGCTCCATGTGCAGGTTCCCGTCCTTTCGGCGGCGCTTGTTGCGGAGGACTTGCGCGCCCGGGGCCTTTTGGCTTCGGCCTTGCGGTTCTTTTCCATCCTGGAGCTGTCCTCGGATTGGCTCGTGGAGGATGTGAGGACGCTTGGGTCCGTCCCAGGGTCCGGCGCCTTGTCCTCGGCTGCGCGCTCGTTCGCTGCCTTGTTGAAGCTGTTCACGCCGATTTTGCGGGATGCGGTTTCCCTGTTTTATGCTTCCCGTCTCGCGTGTCGGCAGGCGGTGCTGGGTTCCTCCGTGGAATCTGCTTGGGCTCTGGCTCTTAGGCGTTCTTCCCCCTTTTGTCCTCTTCTTTTTGCGGAGTCGGCCGTGGCGCAGTTTATTCAGGCTGCGTCGGCGGCTTGTCGTCCGATGTCGGACTTGTTGGTCTTCCGGGGTCCCGGGGTGGGTCTTCCCGGAAGGGTCGTGCCAGAGCTCGGGGTTCCTCTCGTCGTGGTAGGCCTCTGGTGTCAGGTTCGGGTTCGGCTCCTGCTGCGGACCCGCCCTCGTCTGGTCGGCGCGGTGTTCGCTCTGTGCGGGGTTCTGGGTCTCGTAAGGGTCGCCGGCCCTTTCGCGGTTTGCCCCGTTGACGGGGCGAGGGGGGGGGGGCTTGCGCTGTTCGCCCGCGCCTGGTCCCACGATTCGTGGGCCTTTCAGGTCGTGTCTCGCGGTCTGCGGTGGCGTTGGGTGGCCCCTCCCCCTTTGGGGGGGTCGGGGCTGGCAGGGCAAGTTTCTTCCCCTGCGCTCCGTCGCGTCGTCTTGGAGTGGGTACGTTTGGGCGTCGTCGAAACGACGTCGTCCCTCAGATGGGTTTCCCGTCTGTTTCCGGTTCCGAAACGGGACTGCGCGGACCTGAGGTTCATTCTGGACTTGTCCCGTCTGAACCCCTGGGTTCATTGCCCCTCCTTCCGGATGACTACGCTGTCTCAGGTTCGGCTCCTTTTGGAGCCGGGCGCTTGGATGGTGTCCCTGGACCTCCGGGACGCTTATTGGCATGTCCCGATTCATCCGCGGTTCAGGGACTGGCTCGGTTTTGTGGTGGGGCGTCAGAGTTACCGCTTTCGTTGTCTCCCGTTCGGGTTGAACCTGGCACCTCGCGTGTTCACGCGCCTTACACGGGTAGTCGTGGCTCGGTTGCGTCTCCTAGGAGTTCGGGTGTTGGCCTACCTCGACGACTGGCTGGTTTGGGCTCCCAGCCGGTCCGCTTGCTTGCTAGCCAGGGATTTGGTTCTTTCCCAGCTCGCCGGGTTCGGGTTCTTGGTGAACTGGAGGAAGTCCCATCTGGTTCCCTCTCAGGTTCGGACTTGGCTGGGCCTCGTTTGGGACTCTCGCACCTCCTCCTTGTCTCTCCCTCCGGAGTCTCTCCAGCGGCTGCGGTCCCGCCTTCGTCTGTTTCTGGTGGGCCCTCGGGTCACCCGGCGGTTGCTCGAGGGGCTGTGCGGGAGCCTGAACTTCGCGATGCTGGTCTACCGCCGGGTCGGGTTTGGCTTCGTCGGCTGTTCTGGTTCCTTCGGGGTCACCCTTCCGCCTCTCTCGCGATCGCAAGGTTCGACCCCGGGGGCCTTGCGTCGGTTGCTGCGTCACCGGCTTCCTCTTCGGGTTTTTCGGGGTTCGGTGCCATGGCGCCTACCCGAGCCCTCGCTCGATGTGTACACGGATGCGTCGTCTCTAGGCTGGGGTTTTGTGACCAGTGCTCACCAGGCCGGCCAGGGGCGTTGGGGTCCGTCCTTCCGTCGAGCTCACAGCACGGTGCGGGAGTTCGCGGCGGTGTGGTTTGCTCTTCGGAGGATTCGGGTGGCCCGCGGATCAACGATCCGGCTCCATTCGGACTGCTCTCCGGTGGTTCATTGCCTGAACCGCGGGGGTTCGATGCGGTCCTTGTCTCTTTGGGGTTGGTCGCTTCGGGTGACTCGTCTGCTGAGTTCTCGGGGTTTGGCTCTCCTGGCTGTTCACGTACGGGCGTGTCCAACGTCTTGGCGGACGCCCTGTCTCGCTTCGTTCCCCTCTCCACGGAGTGGACGGTCGACGACGAGTCCTTCCGCTGGCTTTGCCAGACGTTCGGGCGTCCCGAGTGGACCTCTTCGCGTCGGCGTGGTCGCGGCGTCTTCCCGTGTATGCGGCGCCCTTCCCCGATCGCGAGGCCGTCGGGGTCGACGCCTTGCAGCTCGACTGGTCGAGGTGGAGGTTCCTGTACCTCTTTCCCCCGGTTCAGCTGTTGCTCCAGTCCTGACTCGCTTAGAGACTTACCAGGGGAGAGTTGTCCTTCTGGCCCTTGGTGGTGGCCGGCCAGCCTTGGTTTCCGGTGCTAGTTGCTCGGTGTCCGAAACCGAGGGTTTTCCGCGGCTCCGCCTCTTTCAGCAGATCGGGCCGGTGCGTCACGTGGCTGGTTCGATCTTCTCCTCGAGTCTTCGCGTATGGTTTTTTGACTCGAGTTTATCATCATCTCTATGGTGATCAGGTGGCCTCCTTGTTGGTGTCTCACCTGCGGGCTTCATCTCGGCGGCAGTATGAAGTTTCCTGGCGGTCCTTCTCTTTCTTTTTGCGTCTTCGTCGTGTTCATTCTTGTCTGTTCGGGTGGTCTTGTCCTTCCTCTCGTGGTTGTTTCAGGACCGTCATCTTATGCCTAACACTGTCGCCTCCTATCGTGCGGCGCTGGCGGAGCCGCTTCAGCTTGCTTTCGGTATCGATGTCACGTCTGCGCCGTTTCGCAAGCTGTCTCGTGCTTTGTTTCACCTCCGGCCTGCTCATGCGCCGCCTGAGCCGTCCGGTCTTTGGACAGGGTGCTCGCTTTCCTTTCGTCTCCTCGTTTCGTGTGGCCCCTTCGGTCCAGGTTGTTTTTCCAAGGCTCTTTCTTGTTGGCTTTGGCCTCTGGGGGTCGGGTCGGGAGCTTCATGCTCTCCTCCGGCGCAGGGGCTTCTGCTCTTTGGTCGTGGTGATAGTTTTTTCGCTTGCAGCCGTCTCCTTCTTTTCTGGCAAAGAATGAGACTGCTGCATTCCGGAGGGGTCCGTGGGTGGTGATGCTTGGTTGGTCAGGCCGGGGGTGCATCATGTTTTGTGTCGGTTGCGGCGCTTCGCCGTTATTTGCGCGCCACGCTTCTGTGTCCGGGGACGCGCTCTGGGTTGATCCGGTTCCTTCTTCCCTGTTCGCGGGTGCGGGTCTCTCAGGTCGTCCGCAGGTTATTAAGTCCAGCCCAGCCTGCGGTCTATCCCCGTGCCCATGACGTTCGGAAGTTCGCGGCGCTTGCTGCCGTCTTTGGAATATGTCTTGTCTGATATTCGAGGGGGTCGGGGTTTTTGGCGGTCGAAAGGGTCCTGGCTGCTCGTTACCTGTCAATGTCCCTGGGCCCGGCGGGCCTGTGTTGCTTTGGTTCGGCGGTTGCAGCCAGTTGTCTCGGCTTCGAGTTGAGGAGTGCGCGACGACCGCCTCCCGGGTAAAGTCCCTCTTTTTTCCGTCTGTGGGTAGTTAGCTCCGGGGAGCCGACGGGGCTCCCCCAGAAAACCAGCGTTGAATGTAATGAAACGCACATTTTCGGGTGAGTCCCGGAGGCTCCCCGG